>VZTJ01001438.1:1704995-1717198 GCA_013397795.1 Orthonyx spaldingii
AGAGGGCGCGCTGACCGCGGCCCCTCCCGCCGCGGAACGCGCCCGCGCGGCCGCGGCTGCGGCCGGAGCCGAACGGCGGCGGACCCGGAGCGGCCCCGGTGCAGGCCCCGGTGCCGGCCCCGCTCGGCCCCGCCATGGCCCGGGACCCGGCCTTCGTGCTGCGCTACCTGGCCGAGGTGGAGGAGCTGGCCGAGGACGTGCTGGCGGCACGGCAGCAGGTACGACCCCGCCCCGCCCTGTCCCGCCGCCGGCAGCCCTGAGCCCCGGCCGCTTCTGCCTCTCTCGCTCCCGTTGCAGATCGTGGACCTGGACGTGAAGCGGAACCGCAACCGCGAGGCCCTGCGGGCGCTGCATAAGGACCCGGAGCCCGACGGTGAGGCCGGGGTGGCTGCGCCCACCGTGACCTCGTGGCCGCGGGTCGGGAGCGGCTCCGCTGACAGCCCTTTCCCTTCCCTTTCCCTTCCCCTTCCCCTTCCCTTCCCCTTCCCCTTCCCTTTACCTTCTCTTCCCTTCTCTCTCCAGAGAAGGCCATGGTTTGCTTCGGGAGCATGTTCATCGAGCTGCCCAAGGCGAAGACCCGGGAGATGCTGCGGCAGGGTGAGGTCACCCCGAGCGCTCCGTGTAGCTATACGCGGTTTTAATAAGCACCATAATTAACAAGATGGTGGCGAAATTAACGGGGTTCTGTCCCGGGATGGGCTTTGAGGTGCCCAAAACGTCTCGAGAGGCAGAGTCTGGCCCATGCTGTGCCATGGGAAGCCCATGGGGAAGCTGCTCGGCCCCACGGGTGGTGGAGGGCAGGGTGGGACCCCCTGGGTGGGAAATTGAGCCTTCATCCCAGAGCTCACCACAGCCCTCCTCACTCCCGCCTCTCTTATCCCAGACCAGGAAGAGCTGGATGAGGAGATAAACAAGCTTCGGAAAGAGCTGCGTGTGAAGGTCAACCGGCTCTATGAAGCTCAAGGTAAATGCTCCCACCCTGGAACCTGCTCAGTGCCTGGGAGCAGACTCGTGCATCCGGAGGGTCCAGAAATTCCTCAGTTCCATGTGTTTCTGGAGCCTCTTTTCCACTGGATTTGCACTTCCCGTTCCCTTCCTGCCCCAGCAGCGTTGTCTGTGTGGAGCTGTCACCCACCAGCACCCTAAACTCCCTCTGACATCGTGCTGGGGTGACCCCACTTCAGCTTCCAGCGCTGTCCCTGCCCTCCTCACAGCCCCTCTTGAGTGTAGCATGAACTGCTTCACTGCTTTTGTGGCAAAATCTTGATTTTTTTCAATGTGTTCTGTCAGGTAAACCTGAGCTGAAGGGTTTTAACCTGAATCCCATGTCTGCCGAGGAGATGAAGCTCATCAACCGCATCCTGGAGGGCTGAGGTGGCCGTGCCATTGTCACAGCGTGTTAGGCTGTCACTGTGGGCTCATATTTCAATAACCACAGTCCTTGGGATTTGCAGGACATTGGGGTGTCCAGAGCCCACCCAGGTGAGGGCCCTGGGAATTGTTTGGCTCCTCAGCTACAACTCCTGCAGTTTCTTTGGATCACAGACCCTTTCCCTGCACTGTGCTCTAACTTGGGTGACAGAGCTGTGCTGAATACAGCGCTGGGCAAAGGCCCATGGCTGGGGTGGAAGTGGGATCATTAAAATCTGAGCAGTGGGACATTCCTGATTCCATGTGTATGTTCCTTGTTGGGGGTTTATGGGAGCTCTTCTGGAGTTTGGCTTTCGGAGCTGGTCCTTTGTCACGTTGAGAACAGGAGTAGGAGGGATTGGGAATCCTCCACATGCCTGAGGCACAGAAGAGGAGTTGTGCACGCCCGTGGCATTAAAACAAAGCAGAGCTGTACGTCTGAGGCACGTCAGGAATTCTAAAGATGTGTAGGGAGGAGCAGGAGGAGGCAGCATCATTTTAGCCTCACTGGGAAAACATGTTCCACTGTTGGAAGGCAAGAGACGACAGAAACGAGGCTTTCAGGACTCGATGAAGGGATTAAACTTGGGTGTATTTTAAAAAGCAGCCTGAGGAGAGCTGAGCAGGAATAGTCACTGAGTTTGTCTTGTAGTAGAAGGACAATTGATGTAACCAGTAGTAGTTTCTGCAAAGGTTTTTAAATTTGCTGTTTTCTGCACTCCCCCCTCTGAATGTGCTCCCCCAAGTGCTTGACTTGGTCAAGAGCATAAGAGTTAAAAAAATTAGTGATAATTAGTACAGGACTACAGTGAGTGTGATATTTTTCTGCCTACAGGGAAGTGTCTGGGTCCAGCCAAGCCCTTAATTTTTTGAACTTCTGTAGAGATATTTCTGGATAGAGTTTAAGATCTGTAAATATAGCTGTTGTCCTTTCTGCAGCCCTGAGGTTGCTCACCTGTTCTGCCAAATCTTGCAAGAGTAACAGAGCTGGACACCACTATTTCCCAGGCTCCCTGACCACCTTCCAACTTAGCAAGGCCTTTTCCTGCCCTGGCCAGTTCTAAAGACGCTTCAAATTACACAGAGTTCCAAAAAATACCCTGTGTCAGACCCCTTAAAACCGAGGTGTGATTTCTTCAAACCAAAACACCCAACTCCCATTGCTTGGTCTAACTTCTAAAATTCTACTGCTGACACCACATACCCTAAATGTGTCTCTGTCCACTTCAGGCTTACATTTCAGATATGCAGACTAAAAATAACAGACTTACTACTTGAACTGTCTTGCCTGTAGCTTTTTCAGAAGCTTGCCTGTCTCCTGGGAGCAAGAGGCAGCTCACAGTGCCACATCCTGGTGCTGGAGCTGCTCTTACATAACCCGTGTGGTGCGGCCAGTCCGTGTCTCCATAACGTGATGGCAAGGTTATTTTTACAGTCTCATGGCAACAGGTTTTCTGCTCTGACATGTTTCCATAGTAGTAGCAGGAGGAGGATCAGGTGCCTGCCTGCCCTAAAAGCTTTGTTTTGCTGTGCAGAATGTGTTGAGCCCCTTTGTTTTCTTACACGGAACAGAACTAAGCTCTGCAGTGCAGAGGGCCAGCTGAGCAGCCAGGCATCCCTGTGTCAGCTAAAATACCTCATTCCAGCCCACTGCAGCTTCCAAACTGGAAAACCCTGAGGAACAGCAGTGTCTGGAGAGAAGTGGGAGCTGCTGCTGCCCGACATGAGGGGAGAGTGAACGTCATCCATGAGGGTCTCCCCCACCCCAAGCTTGGGATCAGCACCACAGTTTCTGCTGTGTAGTGAGATTCCTGAAAAGCTGCTTCTGGTGTTTCTTCCTGGGACACAGCAGCCACAAAGAAAACATTAACAGACAAGTTACAGTTACACATCACCTTCCTCTTTCTGCCTCTAGAGGTGAGGTGATGTTTCGCTTTCAGGTGAGCTCTACTCATGTGTTGTTAGAATCCACAGCCAGAGATGATTGTAGACACACTGAGGTGTGCATGGCAAAAAGTACAACGTGAGTCAGCTTCTCCAAGTGTGGAGAATCCAAGTGCTGCTCCCCATCAGTAAAATACACAACTAGCACAGGAAAGTGCCCAATAAACAGTCACCACAGCAGCTGCAGAGTCATTTTTGGAAAACATTTGGTCCTTTTGGCCTCCTATTCCACGAGAGCTCACACACCCGTTCTTGTTCTCCAGTGAAGGTGTGCGTTCCCCTCCTGTGGACATGCAGACAGCTTCAGGACCCAGCAGTGCACCTGCCAGCACTGGATGAATTCTGCACCTAAATGTGTGTTTGCCACGATGTTCTCAATCACCAGAACGCCCAGATCTCCCCCTCTGCTGACAGGCCTGTCATTCCAGACCAGGGCAAAGTCTCCAACATGCTGTGCCTTCCCTGTCAGCCTACGGCATCACACCCACGGACTGAAGTACCTGAGCAATGACAATTCCCCAGCTGCATGCAGGAATCAACTCCCAGACAACCAGGGACGCAGCTGAACAGCTGAAAGCAGGGGACACCTCTCTGCTATTAATATCTGGGGTTAGCACAGTTATAAAGTCAGTGACAAAGTGCTGCAAGACCAGCTGCTGGGAACAGAGCGCTGCAGCAGCAGCAGGAGTGGGAGGCACAGCGCACGAGGACCTCTGACAGAGAGTTCTTGTGCAAGTCCTGGCTCCAGCACGGGCTCCAGTGCCTTGGCAGCCCCATGCTGCCTTGTTTTCCCACTCTGAAGGGACAACATGCTTCCTTACTTTGCTCTGCTTCTGGATAGTCATCATTTAGTCACTATAAAGGTTAGAGGATTATGATCAGTTGCCAAGAAAATCATGAAACCAGACCATCCATCCCAAACACTGTAATAAAACCCCTCATAAAGTGATAAACATCTTCACTCCCCTGCTCTCCCTGTTCACAATGCAAAATAGGTCTTTCAGAAGATGAACTTGAGTTCAGACTCCCCCTGGCAGCCGCCAGTGCAGGAAGGTGAAGTGTTTCCCTCCAGAACCCAGCTGAGGAGATATAACAGTAAATTAGGGAGAAACAGGCAGTTTTGCCAATGGCTCATTAAGAAAAATGCCTGCCCACAAAATCATTACCCTGCTAGCAGGCAGGAGTGAGTGTGAAGCAATAGGAAATCCAACCCTAAATCTCTTTCCCATGTGCTGAGCCAAAGAACATTCTGAGCTTATTGCAAAGTTTCTATTCCTGTTCTTGATGATACTAAAGAAAAAAAATCCCTTTGGCTTCCAGAAAGAAAAGTGAAAAATAAAGTCATGCTGAAGCAGTAAGTGCTGAGGAAGATTCACAGAATGAGCATTAACCCTTTCTAATTGCAGATGTGGGTGTCTGCAGGGAACAGGTTCCCAGCAGAGTGTTCAGATATCTCTCTGAGAGCCCAGCAGCACTGTGATGACATTGAGGACTTTTCATTCCAATTCATTTCCTGCCTGACTAACTGAAGTTACTCCAGCTCTTTACCTGCAGGCTGCCTTAGCAGTAATTTTGTTTGAGGCGGTGAACGGAGTAGGCTGTGCACATTACAGCTGCCCCAGACCAGAACTGAGCTGAGTTTATTTACTCATTTGAAATAAAACTGTCCCCAGTGGCACCACATGAAATATTGGGCTGAAGCTGACAGGACACAGTGCTGTAACAAGTAATATCAGTGACCATGTCTTGTTAGAAGAAAGAGTTTAATTAGAGGTGTTTCATAGGAGAGCACCATCAACATAAGGCACATCTAAGGGAAACTGCCTTACCTATGGTTCTGCTTGCACTTTTAACGAATAAAGCTGAAAGAATAATAATCCTATTTTTGCTTGTCATTTTTGTAGTACTGTTTGCTGTTTCTGTTTCTCTCAACTCTTGTAATGACAAATCAGTTGCGTTCTCAGGTTCCTGCTGTTGCAATACTTGGGTTGTCCCTGTAGCACATAAATTTCTGAGAATTTCAGCTGAATTTCATCATAAATATTTTTCACTTAACCAGGGAGAAAAACCTGTATTAAAAACCAAACAAACAAAGCCAACAGAATCAAATTCTGGTTTAAGGAGTTTTGTTGTTGTTGTTAAGTACCCTCAGTTCCTGGCCTGCACCTCAGTCAGTGCACCATGGACCTGGTGATGTTCATTGCTGGCAGCCAAACTACTCTGGGGGGAGGTTTATTGGTGCTGATGGGGCACTGCTGTGGGATACATAAGCAGGAGAGATGATCATAACCCTCCATCTCTGGCAAGTGCTCTGATACTTGTGATTTGCTGGTACTTGGAGGGGAACATCTTCCAGAAATAGCCAAGTTGGCAGGGTTTCACAACACAGGGCTAGAGATCTGACAGAGTTATATGGTGCTGCTGAAAAACCTGATAACTCTGAGTAAAAGAAGCTGTATCCTTCCAGGTGGCAGCTTCCTTCATGTAACCAGTTCACACACCTGGACACTTCACTTGCAGCACCACACCAGCTCACTGTCAGCCTGCAAACCCCTACTGCAAGGTGCAGAAGCATCACAAGACAGCCCTGTTCCAGGGCCAGCAGCTGACCTGACACTGTAGCCCTTTGTCTTCTTAATAACACGTTGAGGGTTTCAGATCCTGATGGGTTGGGATGTCACAGCCCAGGAGCTCAAAGTAGCGTTTGTCACTGCTAATCCCCTCCTGAACCCTGGATGAAAGTGCTTGTCCATGTCCACAATGAGAACCTCCACTGACCCTGCCCCACGCTTGGGAGTCAGGCACTGTCTGAGCTGCTCGATCGCCCACCTGCAGCCCTGAGACATCCAAACAATTACACAAAGTCATTCCCAACAGATGACCCCACATCTAGTCCATGTGTTTTGTTTTAAATCATAATCTCCACATACCAGCAAGAATTCTGAGTAAAAGGCCAGAGACCAGAAAGTTGGGGCCACCAACCACACTCAGCAGTTAAATTCTCCAGGCTTAAGTGCTGTACAGCTACAGGAGAAAACAGTCCCCAGGTCTCCATCAGAAGTTCCCCAGCAGCAATCGACATCTTCTCTGCCATCAGGGTACTGCAGACTCTCCCTACTGACAAGAGAAATTTATAGAAGGGAGCAGCCCATAAAATAAAAACCATCCTCCATTATGCTCAAACACCATTCTCAGATTCATGAGGAATCTGAAAACCTATTTTTTTTTGCCTTTCTCGCTCTCTCTCTCAGCTGCCACCTGAGAGGCAGCTTAACAGTGACAGCGGTGTGCTGTCCCTCTGAGGTCTCAGAAGCAAAGGGCTAAGCTCCATCTACCTCTCAGGAGTGCACTAACCAGCACATTATTGAGTTTAAAGTGAAAAAGATCGACCTCATAGATACACAAAGCAACATTAAAGCAGAAGGCTGGCCCAGCCTCACGCCTAAAGCTGCCACCAAGGAAATCACCTGGCTGTGTGTCAGGAGAGGAGGCAGCACAGTTAAGTGGCTGCAGCACACGTGGCAGCTGGCAGGGTGAGGTCGGCTCACCCGCCCCTGCCAGAGATCCCACATCAAGCAGCCGGAGCAGCCTGCAGGCAGCTGTCCCCCTCCCCTGGCCGGGATCAGTCAGGTGCAGGCTTTTGTGCTGCCACGTCTGTGAGAGAAACATCTGGGATGAAACAGAGATAAGGATCCAAGACAAACAGACACTGAACAAGCAAATACGCAATTCTCACTCTGACAGCCCTCTGTGCGACAGCGACAATTATTTTTCCTGTCCGTCCCTAACTATTTTCCCATTCTTCAGCCACCTGAGCTGAAATGCAACACTGCATGATGCTGTCTGACCAAAAATAGTAAAAATCAGAGGTCATCAACAAGTAATGAAAAAGGAAAGAACAACTGCCCTGAGCTAGTGCTGCACACAAGGTGAGGCACGGGCACAGGTTGCCCAGAGAAGCTGTGAACGCCCCACCCCGTTGTGATAAACCAAAGTTTGCTTAGATAAATTGGTTGAGCCCTGCGATCTGTTGTTTCCCAGATAACCCACTTAGACAAAGTGTTACTGCATCAGATAAGAGAAAAGGCCGATAAGAAGCAGATCCTGCAGAGGTGGGGTAATGTTTTTTATCATGCCAATTTCCTCCCTCCCGATAAGGCACAGCTGCACCTGACAGTGTAAAACCCCCCAAAGGAGGTATTGAGGCATTTCCCCTAAGACTGAACACATATAACTCTTGCAAGTCTTTGTTGTGTGGGTTCCCAATGGATCAAGTCTGTGACTATCATGCAGACAACAGACATCGAAATTGCAATGATCGAATCTCATCACTGGATCCATGGGTGGTGATATTTTCCTCTCCAGTCTTTTATTGTCTTTTCATTCTCTTTCCTTCTCTCCCTTAAGTTTTCACTTTGTGTTATTTTTATAGAAAATAATCAAAGCAGCTGTATACCTCCTTTTCTTCTAAATTGTTTTAAAACAAACCTGCCTCATATAAGTACATTGATGATTGTGTCCTTTCACTCTAATTCACCCCAAGGGATCTGTCAATTAACAAGAACCTCAGTTACCACTCAAAGGTGGGTCATGACACCCATCCCTGGAAGTGCTCAAAGCCAGGCTGGATGGGGTTTGGAGCAACCTGGGACAGTGGAACATGTCCCTGCCCATGGCCTGGGGCTTGGAACAAGATCTTCACCCTCCCCCAAGGCAGCCTGCTGCACCCACACTCCTGAAAGGCTTTTGATCATTCAGAGTGAGCATGAACTCCACTGAACTTTCACAGAGAAAACTGATGGATTCTCCTGTCTCCTAAACCATCAAATTGAGGTGGCATACCTTTCGGGAAGATGTGTTAATCAAATGAAAGCTATCAAACTCAATACAGCAGCGAGTGTGACACGCTGAAAATCAAATAGTTCTCTCCCGTGAATCACCCTGTCCTTACGTTCTGTGAACCCAAGGAAGAAGAAAGGCTGCCAAAACCAAACCACTAACAGTAAAACCGGGAGTGACATTTCAGCTTTGTTACGAGCTGATTTGTCAAACTGACATTTCCAGTGATCTGGTGACACCAGTTTTCCAATGAAAAAGGACTGGAGAGAGACAGGGTGACAGCAGCAGCAATGGGCCAGCAGAGTCCTGTAGGTGTTTGCAGGAGTTGGAAGTGACAAGGTTCATCTGATGCATCTAATACCAAGCAGTAGAACTGCACAGTCCTTTTCTTACCCTGATGGAATTATAGAAAATCCTGAGTTGAAAGGATCAAAGTCCAACTCCTGGCCCTGTGCAGGACCACCCAAAGAAAGTGTGGTATTAATATATTATAAAACATATATATATATATATACATATGATAATATAACCCAGTTTCTGTCTAGTGTTAGATGTACCTGAGGTTGGAGTTTATTTATAAATATGTACACAAAGTGCAAAAAATCAGATCCCAGAGAAAGTATCCAGCCATTCAGGAAAATCCATTGTAAAAATCTTTATTGTTGCCCTGGAGAATGGTGAAGGAATATGGCAGGAAGAGGGCATGGGAGAACAGACCAAGCCACTGGAAGAAGGAGAGGATGAAAAAAGAGCAAAAGAACAAAATGCCTGTGGATATTCCCAAAGAAAAGACAGCCATCCTCACCTTCTTCAATCAAATATATATTTCAATTTTCAGGAACATTCCCCCACCTTGTGACTTGCCAACCTACAGATGGAAGAGCAGACCTAATGGCTTTAATGGTAGCATTTCCTGCAATTTTCCAGAATTTCAGTGCAGAAGACCTGCATAACCTGATTCATCAGCTGTTCATGTGCAAGCATGTTTATTTAAGGTTATGGGGGTAGGGAGATACAACAAAAACCCCCTCATATTTGTGTTTGGAGGATTCCTGGAGGAAAGGCAGAGCAGGCAGCCTATGGGGAACTCCCACAGCACCAAATAAACAAACTGTCACACGCTTCCAGAAATAAACGTAACGCAACATATGTTGTTGGGAATTTTAAGTGCCATTTTAAATTTGTGTATGTTACAGGAGAACTTAATTAAACAGGAAAGTCAAAAAAGATGTTGGGGAACTATGGCAAATGAGCAGAAAATTCCTGAAGACAGCCTAGGCTGCACATTGCCTAGAAGAGGGTGAGGAGTGGCCCGGAAAATGCACCCAAGGAGCACAGCTCCCTAGGACACTGCTCCCCAGGTCCAGCTTCCTCCAGCCCCAGGAGGTGGCACTGGGCTCATCCTGACCTACTATTGCCTCTGGCTGTGGGGGTGGGCAACCCAGGACATCACAACACGGAGCACAGACCAACAGAAGGAGTAACATGGAGTTTATTTTTATTTGCCTGCAAGTTTTGAGGTCAGCCACAACCTATTTAAGTTGTTGGTATAATTTCGGTAATCACAGCCTTTTCGTATATCCTTATTTACTGTGTTCTGGTTATTTACCATGTTAATTGAGGTTGTGGGGCATAAAATCAGCTTAATATAGGGGTTTTGTTGCCAATTAACACGTTCCCATTTGTAGAGTTAGATAATCACTAGCTGCTATCCTCCTGGTTGTAATTCACGAGTTACTTTGCATAATTACCTCCCAGTCACTTCTCACAAGGGTAAGACAAATCCTCCTGTCCCAGCCTCCTCACCAGACCTGCTGCACAAAACAGAGGGACTGCTCACTCGCAGGGGTGTGCTTTTAATCATGCACCAAGCACAACATTTAGGGCGTTAAATGGCTTGGATCCTCTGGCACGAGCGAAGTATTTCTCAGTGTCACATGGTACTGTCAGAACTTCTAAAGGAAACACAATTTTTCCTTAATCCCCAGATCACTGGCTGAAGTGGAAGCTGGGGTGTTCAGCACAGCTCCAGGCAGCTGTAGGTCTGGGGGCACAAACACAACTGAGGCTGCCCTTCTCTACCTGCAGGGCAGAGAGATGTTCATGCCAACCAAATCCACCCCAGCTTGTGCTCCAGACTGGTAATGCACATCCCTTCCTGGAAGCGTTCAAGGCCAGACTGGACTGGGCTTTGAGCAACTTGGTCTAGGGGGTGTCCCTGCCCATGGCAAGGGGATGGAACAAGATGAAATTTAAGATGTCCTCCCCCAAACCATTCTGGGATTCTGTGATAATGGAGGCTCCCATAAAGTCTCCACATTCTCAGGATGGAATTCCACCCAGTAAGTTTACACCAGACTTGCACCAGCTGAAATCTAACACAATGGGATTTCCCTAAATTCAATTCACAGCTCCATCTTTAGGGGCTGCCCTAATGCTCATTAACCAGAAGCCCAATCAGCCACCTGCCCTGCACACACACCCAGCCTCTTGCACACCTGCAGCTGAACGGAGAGATTTCAGAGCATGAACTCAGCCAGAACCCCCCGGGAGCACAGTCTGTTCCTCCACACAGAGCTCTGTACTTTATACCTTCACCACTGAGTTAACTTTGGCTCTACAAATAAACTGAGCTGACTTTCGGCTGCTGAAATAAGCTGTTACACAAGAAGCAGTGTTTTGGTGGTACGTGTTGATCAGGAACCTGGACAGGAGCACTGCTGCTCCATGTCACCTTGCTCTGCCCAATTCTTCCTGCGGGTTTCCTGCATATTTTCCTCTCCCTCTGAACAACGAAGGCATCCATTCATCTCTCACTTTCCTTGGGAGAGCACACTTACCGTTTTCATAACCCAAGTGATGTCAGGATCCTTGCAAAATTCTTCCACAAACAAATAGCACTCTGAAGGCATTTTGAGGGTCTTCAGAATAAAGGCACATTTTCTTGCCTCAGGCTTTCCCGCTTCCCTTTCTAACTGCTTCTGAAACCTCTTCAGATCCTTTGCTAAGCAGCTGTTCTGACTCAGCTGGGTAGAAAGAGAAATACAAGATTCAGCACAACAAATGCTCCCACAGTATGACTTGCTTTAATTGCCCTTGAGAAGCTTCTGGGGATCAACTGCGCCACGTATTCCGAGGTGAAAAATAAATAAATATAGATACCACTGAGAATTGCTTTTTCTTTGTAGAGGAAGAGGATCGACTTCAACTTTCTGTCTCTGCATGAACACTGGGAGGTAGAACAGAGCAAGCCTTGCAATCCACGTTCTACCATTCCTACTGTAGCTTTCCTGTGCAGCCAGCACCTGCCTCTCCAGGGGCAGGCACTGCCCACGGCGACCCTGCAGCAGCTCAGCCGCAGCACTCCTGAACCACCACTGGTCAACCCAGCGTTACAAACCACCCTGAGCCTCCCTCCACAGAGTCACAGACTGGTTTGGGTTAGGAGGGACCTTAAAAGCTCATCCCATTCCACCCCCTTGCCATAGGCAGGGACACCTTCCTCTAGACCAGGCTGCCCAAATGCCACCCCTGGTGAGGGCTAAGGCTCCCAGTGGGAGCTCAGTCGCTGTGCTGCACGGAGACATCGCCCAGGAGAGGAAAGGGCTCTAGGTGTTTATACACTGGAATGCGCTGCCCAGGGAGGTGGTGGAATCACCATCCCTGGAGGTGTTTAATGCAAGACTGGAGTGGCACTCAGTGCTCTGGTCTGGTTGACAAGGTGGTGTTGTTGTAAGCTGGACTCGCTGATCTCAGAAGTCTTTTCCAACCTAATTGATTCTATTATACCTGTAGCATCTAAACCTGCCCATAGATCCCACCCGTACTCCCCACACACGGTGGGAGGCTCGGGGAGGGGGGGCTGCCCTTGCCCTCACCTGCACAGGGAGTGTATGGGGGGCTTAACATGCTGCCCCGGGGATGTGCAGGAGCCGGGATACAGAGCCGGGAACCCGCCGGGCCCCGTTTCCAGTGAGGCCGGGCCGTGACCCCCGACCCCCGCCCGCCTC
>VZTJ01001438.1:1718060-1731711 GCA_013397795.1 Orthonyx spaldingii
CCTCTGCCCCGGCACAGCCACCGGCTCGGCCCCGCCGCGCCGGGAACGAGCAGCGATCCCGGGGGAGCCAAGCTCTTCATGACGGGAACCCGACCAGGCAGCGGGGACGGCAGCTGCGCCCGGGGACGGGGAGGACGGCAGCATTGGGGACAAGGACACCCGCGCCCCGTCCCCTCCCCCGGCGCCCGCCGTCGGCCATGGGGAACGGCATGAGCCAGGTAACGGGGAGCGCTGGGGCGGCTGCTCTGCAGTTCGGCCATGCCCGGGCGGCTCGTCCGGTGCTGGAGGTGGGAGACCCTTACCTGGCGGCTGCCTCTGCCGCGCCGAGCGGCGTTTCACCTGCCGGCACCGGGGCCGGCACGGGGCTCGGCTCTCAGGCAGTTTGTTTATCTGCCGGCAGAGCAAACCCGGAGGTGAAACAGGCACGGACACTGAGCTGGGACTCGTCCCGACAGCTGCCCGGGGGGTGTGGAGGGCAGGGGTCACAGCGAGTTCCTTCAAGGAAGGGGGGAATCTTTCCCAGCACATTTAATCCCAAGGAATCAGCTCCAAGCACACGCTGGGAGCCCTGTATGACCCCGAGCCTGGTGGTCCCGCACCGCCTGCTCAGTGGGGCCGGGCTGTGCGTGGGGCTCGGCATCACGGGGCAGAGGGCATGGGCACTATTTTATTTATGTGCTGCCCCGTTTTCTCCTGTGAGGAGCGGGTCAGCAGGGTGCTGGGGACAGGCACATGCTATTTATTCATGGTTCAGTGTCCTGCCCTTGGGAGCTGCCCTTGCTAACTGGCGCTCTCCCACTCGCTCCTCTCAGTGCCGCAGCTGCGAGTTAAAGGCACCCCGTCGATAGGAAATTGATCTAAAATCCCAGGAATCACAAAAAAAACCCCCTCCTTCTTTAAGCTGTTCAATCGAGAGAAACGTTTCCCAATGTGAGCAGTGAGACAAGTGTGAGTCCAGCTGTGCTGGTGAAAATCACCTCTACCTGCCCTGGGCACCAAATATTGCTGCAGGGAGAAGCTGGCGGAGAATGAGCTGGATACAGGATTGAACTCACTGCCCAGGCTGTGAGTGGGGGAGATTATGAAATACCTCTGGCTGAGAAGGTTTGCAAGGTGTCCTGCTTCTGCATCTGCAGTGCTGTTGACAGAGGCCTTGTCAAGTAATTATCTTTTCATCATGAGAAGTGGAATTTCCCAGGGGAAATGAGCTGAAAGCACGGTGTCCAGAGCAATCTGTGCCTGGGCTGTGAGAAATGGGCTTCCTGCAGTGCAGAGTGAGGGGAGCAGAGCTCGGGGCTGGGAGGGGGACAGCCACAATCCCCTGCAAGCTTCTCTGTGCCTGTTGCTTTCCCATCCCTTGGGCAGCAGGGCTTCCACAGGTCACGGGTATAGTCCAAGGCTGTACAAAGGTGTGTGCAACTTGCTGAGCTCAGGTAATAAACTCCAGCAGAGGATTTATTGATGATAAACAAGAGGAGCAATAAAAAAGCCATGTCTGGCTCCCAGTGCCCCTGCGAGTGCAGCACCAGGTGTTCACAGGTGCCAGGGCTGCATCCAGCCCCACACCCTGGATGCCAGGGCGGCAGCAGCCCTGGGAATGCACAGGTCCAGCCCCAGGGCTGGTAACGGTCATGTCAATGCCGGAATTGTGGCCCCTCCAGCCAAGGTCACTGCTTGCCAGCGTGGGTCCCAGCACAGGGGGTACCATAGCACAAGGTCACTGCTCACACTGCCACTTCCACTTGTGTCCCACAGATCCTTCCCGGCCTCTACCTTGGGAACTTTGTCGGTAAGTGGAACCCAGCTGCTGCAGAGATGTTCTCCAGCTGGGGAGTGGGGCTTGCTTGAGCTGGTGTCTCCCTGCCTGCAAATGCTGCCTGACATCCTGCCTGCACCCACCACCCTGCCTGCGCCCCCTGCTCCGCCTGCACCCACGGCCTGCTCTGCTCTGTCACCCAGTTTGGGTTGGTGGTAGCAGCAGTGAAGGCACTGCCGGAAAGGCAAGGCAGAGCCCCCCTGCCTTTGCATGGTTTCCTGATTTAAGGGCTGCCCTGAGCTCTTGTGATACATGGGGGAAAGAAATCAAGCGGGGAATATGGATCCCGTGACAAGAGCAGAGGAGCTGGTGGTGCCACACAGGTGCAAGGGAGCAGGACTGGGGCACTTCAGGGTGCTGCTGCCCAGTTTTGCAGCTGTAGAAGGGGCCAGAGGGGGCTGCCCACCCTCAGGAGGGAGTTTCCCAGAGGCAGAGTCACCCCTTCTCACACCAAGTCACTATTTTAAAGGGTTTTCATTGTCAGGGGACAGTTAATGACCAAGTGTTGGAATGTGTCATAACAAACCAGCTTTTATTAGTACTCCTGCCTCCCTGGTGGCTCCTTTGCCAGCTTGATTCCTGCAGTAAGCACTGTATAAGTTTAAAACCACTGGTGTGAATTGCTAAGTCACTGGAGTGGCAGCCCAGTTCTCCCTGTGCTCCATGGAGCACTTTAGATTGGGCTGGAGGGGCTGTGGCTTGCTGGGAGCAGAGGGACAAGGGCACCCAGCTGCCAGGTTCATCAGGGGGGTTCCTGTGAGCAGCCTCTGCTGTAGGGTCTAGGCCTGATCCCATCCAAACATCCCTCATGACTCTGTCAGGCAATCCAGGGTGACAACGTGATTCTAGGCCTGCAACATTAAGCTCACAGAGACATTTCCTCCAACTGGAAGCTTTTCCAGCCCCAGTAAGATTGATTCCAGTGTCACCACTTGCTGTCACTGCCTGCTGAGGCAGATGGGAAGGTGGCAGGTGCTGTGTGAGTTCCCACAAGGGTCCCATCTTCCTCCCCACGCAGAGCGCATCTCCCCTGCAGAGCATCTCCCTTGAGACTCACTCCTATTAAAATTCACATCAGGCTGTTAGCACATTGCGGGCTGGATTCCTGAGCCAAGGTTTTACACCACGTGGAAGTTTAGAAACCCAAAAGAATGAGATGGGGAAATGTTTCCCCTCCCCTCTGGCCGTGCTTGCAGCATCTGCTGGTTGTGGCATGAAAGGGAGACACTCGGAAGCTGCTCAGCAAGACAAGCACGCTCCCCTCCCTGTGCAACAACTGCTGTGCTGGACCAGAGGCCAGGATCACAGCCAGAATGCTGAAGCATTGGTGAGAGGCAGGGCATTGCTCCAAGCAGCGAAGGACACCCCATTTCTGTCCACACAGCTGCAGAGAGGACAGACCAGAGAGCAGCAAGTCACTGCTCAGGTGTTTTCTACAGAAAATCAGAGCCGATATAAATTGCTGCAGCTCCACTTCCATAGTTCACAAGATAAAACAGATCTCTCAGGCTGCAGCAAGTCCCAGTGCTACGTGTGTGTCTGCTTAAGGAGGTGTGGGCAGGGCACACGTCTCCTCCCAAAGTGGGGACAAGTACAGGCAGGAGGGACACTGCCTGCTGACCCAGAGCGTTTCTGTGCACGTGTGAATGGTTCAATCAGCATGAGCAGCAAGGACAAGAGATCAGGGAGAGGCCTCTGGTTTGGGATCATGGGATTGGCATTCCGAGTTTCCATGTTTGCCCATGTCTGCACTGCTGCATGTGGGGGTGGGATGCAGTCGATCTGCTGGAGCAAGGCTTTGTGTGCTGGCTGGCTGTAGAAGCAGGGTGGGAGCGCTGTGGGAAGAGAAGGGTGGGAAATGAATACATGTTGATGTCTAGTTTTTTCCTTCAGATGCCAAAGACCTGGAGCAGCTAAGCCGGAACAAGATCACCCACATCGTTTCGATCCATGAATCCCCCCAGCCCTTGCTGAAGGTAGGGTCCTGCACCAGAAGTCACCATGTAGATTCCTGAAGCTCCTTCCATGCTGCATCTTCCTTCCCGCTCTGAGCATCCCATGGCACATACACCTCTCTCTGGTCACTAATCCCCGAGGAGCTGGGTGGCCCCCGAGCATGGGAAACTGGCTATCTTGTGACTGTAACCCGGCCTTGAACACTGACAGGAAACAATTTCCAGCTCTCCAGACTCCTCTTGTTTCCCGTCCCCTCCCATGAGTTGCTGGTCTCCCCATGTCGTGCCCTTCACCACAGGGAGAGTGTGGCCCCATCCCCATGCAAGGAGGATGCTGTGGTGGGGGAGCAAAACCCCTCAGGCAGCTGTGGGCAAGGAGCAAAGGCACTGCCAGCCCCACTCTGACCATGTGTGACACCCTGGCTGCAGTGCCTGAGCTTCTCTTCCTATTCTGTCTTCCAGGACATTACCTACCTCCGCATCCCCCTGCCTGACACCCCCGAAGCCAACATGTGAGTACCCTGGGGAGGTGCAGGGAGGTGCAGGGAGATGGGAGGGCGACCGCAGGTGAGGGCTCACAGCTTCTCAATCCCTCGATGAGCTGCCTCCAGTTCCTCAAGCACAGAGACCCACAGGCTGGAGATGTGACACCACAGTGCAGAAGACCACCCCTGGACCCCAACAGCATCCCGGTTCAGTGACTGCTGTGAGGGTACGAGCCCTGGGGTGAGGCAAGGGGCAGCCACTCTGCAGCACCCATGGAGAGGAGCAGCAGGCATGCCCCCAGGAAGTGTCTGGAGAGGGGAGAGCACATAAAGGGTGTGGAGGGCAGCCAAGGGCACAGGCGTGGCTGAAGGCTCCAGCAGGCAGAGTCCCACTGCCCCGGCATGAGTCACACAAGTCACAGGGCAGCCCCGTGCATCCCCAGCACAGTGTCCCCCTCTGTGTCTCCAGCACAGACTGAGCTGGCAAATCTACCTTTTCTTGGGAATAAAAACAGCACTGAGCTGCTCAGGTCTCAGCAGCAGCTGGCAAATCCCCTAAAACAACTCAAACATGCAGGGCTGCTCTGCCTGCAGCTAAAAATGCTATTCCGCCCCTGAAGTTCTTATTCTGTCTGGTTTGTTTTTCCTACTAGCAAGAGGCACTTCAAGGAATGCATCAGTTTTATCCACCAGTGTCGCCTGCACGGAGGGAACTGCCTTGTCCACTGGTAATGCTTCTTCCCCTGTACCCACTGCTGTGTCCCCCCAGCTCAGCAGATACAGCCCCCAGCCCCTCACTTCAGCTGCAACCCCTGATCAAAGCCAGCCTGTGCCAGAGGGCTCTGTGCCAATGGATCCACCCAGGATCCACCCTTGGCTGCGGCTTGTGACTCAAACCCAGCGGGATCCAGGCAGTCCTGAACCCGGGGCAAGATTTTTGCTGCAGCTGAATGCGCGGGATGAGCGGGGTTTGGGGCAGGCAGCCAGGCAGCGGCTGCTGTTCCCATTCCCTGGAGAAGTGTGGGTATTTATAGGCAGTGATGGCCAGGACCTTGGAAAGGCTCAGGCCTCCGGGAGAGCAAGTCCTTGGAGAAGAAGAACTGAAATATCTGAGGCACAGGGGTGGAGGAAGAGGCAAGCATGGGGTCAGGGTGTGCCACTAACCCCAGCCCTTCTGCACTTTCCCTTGCCAGCCTCGCTGGCATCTCCCGCAGTACCACCGTGGTCGTTGCCTACGTCATGGTCGTCACGGAGCTGAGCTGCCAGGAGGTGCTGGATGCCATCCGAACCATCCGGCCCGTCGCCAACCCCAACCCCGGCTTCAGGCAGCAGCTGTCTGAGTTCAGCGGCAGCGCAGCTCGCAAGGTGGGACAAGCCTCTGCCACCCGTGCTCTGCCTCGGGTCTCAGAGCAAAGACGGGTCCTGAGGGGACTGGGTTTCTTCCCTGCTCCCCTTGCTGGCAGGCTTGGACCTGCCCTTGTAAACCAGGACCTTATTTTACTTCTTGCTTCTTCCCCAGGTCCGCAGGCATCTGAAACAGAGGTATGGGATGTCCCCTTTCAATGACGAGGAGGAAATAAAGGCTTTGCTGCCGGCAGGGAGAGAAGGAACATCCAGGACAGAGGGAGCTGTGCAAGGACTGGTCCCAAGAGCCAGAGACATGACGAGCACAAGTCCCTTCCTGCTGCGGGTGAAGAGGACGTTCTCCTGCATCCCGGCTTGTCTGAAGTGACCCAAGCCAAGGGAGAGTAGTGAGAATCACCCAACAGCCTGGGAGAGATGAAGGAAATGCAACACAGTGGGACAGTGAGCACTGGGCAGGAACCTGCATAAAGCCCAGCTCCTTCTTTTCTTCTGAGGTGGGAACGTGCCACCCTCTGTCTGGGCAGGTTTCATGAACACTTGGGCTTTGCAGCACATGCTGGGCTCATCCTCTTCACATCAAGCATTCTGGACACGGGTCTCTGCCCCTGGGTCACTGCAGGCTTCTGCTTGAGGCAGAACACAGAGAGGGGCTCTTCTGCCACAGGCCAGTACCCAGGTGTTGCCAGCAGCAGCTTTAGCACTTGGGTACCCACTGCATGGGCCTCAGGGTGCCTGGGAGAGCCGGTGCTCCCCTCAGAGCAGTTTTCCCACCAGCAGCATAAGCTCCCAGCATCCAGGTGGCTGCGGAGCTGGGACACACCAGGGTGCCAGCAGGTAATGCCACCACACAGGCTCCCAGGCAAGGCTCCAGCTCCAGACTGGCCAAGCACAAGCCCTGAGCAAGCACTGTAGCTTTAGGAATCCATTGCACCCCATTCCCACCCATCCCAGGGCACAATCTGTAACAGGTGGGAACCAAGCATTTAACCTGGGCAGACCTCACTAGAGCAGAGCCTTAAGCCATTTTGCTTAAAGAGTTTCTATGTCCCCCAGTAATAAACACCCTTCTCTGTGGTCTGACTTCCCTGTGATGGCCAGGTTGAAATGGGGATGTCAAGGGGGAAGGTCCCAGCAAGGTACAGGTCTGGAGCTGCTGCTGGCCACTCTCTGCAGTGGGCTGGGGACACTGGCATGCCTGGGCAGGGCTCTCCCTGCTGCCTTGTGGGAAGGTGACAAGGGAGGCAAGAAATATGAGTGCCAGGGCAGGGCTCTCTGGGGACGAGCTCTGCTCCAGGAGAGGCTGGGAGCAGCAGGTGGGAGCTCACTTGGGGCCTGTTTCACTGTAGCCTCTCCACTCACTGGATCCAGGAGCACCATGTCCAGGAGTCGGCTGGCTCCAGCTGCAGAGGGCACTGGGAACCTGGCACCAGCTGAGTATCACAAGCCCCAGACCTGTCTCATTCGCATCTTTTCCTGGAGCAGAGTCCCAGCTGGGAAAGATTCTGAGGATGCCCAGCTGGGTCATCAGTATTGTCCCTGTTGGGACTCAGAGAATGTTTCTGGGGTCCCTCTCATCCCTGCCACCCCTCACCTAGGGGGAAAGGATCCCTCAGGAGACAAAGCTTCAAGACCAGGGTTCCTTCCTGCTGCTCGCATCTGCCTGCTGGGCTGGGTGCTGCCTTGGGGTGACCCAGGCAGACTTGGAGCACCACACTCTCTGGAGAGATACTGAGAGAACTGAGTAACCAGGGGGACATCATCCTTCACTGCTCCTGTACCACCCTCCGTGGGATCCCACTCTCCTCCCAGTTCCTTCCAGGGTGCTCTCCCCATTCCCTTGCCCCAGGCCAGGGCTCTCCAGCACCCTTTGACCCCCCCAGCACCCAGCAGGGTGGTAGCCCTGCAGCCCAGGACCACACACCCGGGAGGGGTGTGTGCCTCATGTGGGACACCCTGTGCCAAAGTGTTTACACCCAGGGATTCCCCTGTTCCCACCATTAACCACACAGGGCCCTGGCCCCTCCAGTTCAGCTTCACAGCACAGCAAAATGTGTTTATTTTGGCAGATATGCTTTGTACAGCTTGGAAAAACCCGGGCAAGGGCAGGGTTAGCTACGAGTTAATGTTTGACTCTGAAGCTCATTTTGGCGTGAAAAGTTTATGGGTTAAGCAGCTTCACCTTCCCTGTGCAGGGAGAAGCGCGGTGGGGAATCCAGTGGGGAATCTGGCTCCTGAGCCTCCTCGCTGATACCCAGGTAATGAGATCCCCCGGGTCCCGCGTCGCCAGGCGGCTGCCACACCACGTGAAATCGCCGGCCGGCCGATAAAACTTATCCCGGCAGGCTGGGGCTGACAAACGAGCCGGCAGCTGTGATTATCTCCCGGCCTTGGATGTAATCAGTGCGAGCCACTGGGAGGCTGTGCAGTGACTCCTTGCCATCGCTCTGCTTCCCAAGGTAGAAAGGGGAGATGTGGATTCTCTGTCGGTCAGTCCCAGACCCTTTTCCCAGAACGTGGCCCCCCAGCTCGCCAGATGGGGGGCACAGGGAGTGCCTGGATTTCACTTTGCAACAAAGGGGTCCTGGACAGGGTCAATAAAGAGAGAGAACCTCTGCCAGTGGGGCTCGCTCATACACCCCGTGTGACCCCGTGTGCCCTCTGTGCCACGTGGCTGTGTCCTGTCCTCACATCCTCTGGGAAAGCCCAGGACTGGGCTCTCTGCCACCGATTATTCATTTGGAAACTTTTCAGCCCCAGCAGCTCTCAGGAACTTCACTTCTCCTCTCAGCGAGAGGTGACTTGCTCTGACTCAGAGCAGGAAAGGAGACCTGGGGGACTGCAAAAGGAGACTTGGGGGCAGTAGCCGGGCAAAGGAGCTGGGTTTCCCTGCCCAGCGATGAGGCTCTGCAGCAGTGATGGAGGAACCAGCACCAGTGTCACCGCAGGCTGGCCCAGTGACCCAGCCCGTGCCCTGCGGGGAGCCAGTGGGGAGCTGGTGCAGGATGTCTCAGGCTCCCACCCCAGTCCCAGCAGCCCTTGGCACAGCTCATCTGCCCTTCCCACCCATTTCCCGTTCGACTCAGCACCCAGAGCCCCACGAGGCAGACGTGAGCATTAGAGCAGAGGAGAGATTTGAGAGATGAGGACATGTGACTGTTCACACCACCCTGGAAACTCTGAGCTGGTCCTGCAGCTCCCCGCAGCTCCCCACACCCGTGGAGTGAGCAGCTGGTCCCACGGGAGGACACAACCCCTGGGGCTGGGATGTGTCCAGGTCCCCAAAGCAGGAAGACAAGGAAATGGGTCCCTCGTCCCCTTCAGGGAGCATGTGGGAGTCCTGACAGTTTTAGGGGAAGCGCTTGGGAGGGGTGCAGGAGAGTTCCGTGTGCCTTCTGGTGCCTTGTGCCCTCTCCCGTGGCTGCAGGGTGGCCGTGTTGAGAAATACACCTAGTGCAGGCATCTCGGTATGTAAATGACCAGTGCGAGCTGCACATTGTGTTCTGCATGGCAGGAAAAGGCTGGAGCCCCAGGCAAGCGCCGGGAATGGGCGCCCACCCTTTGCCTAACAAAGGGCACCTCCCAGGGCGGGGGTCGGTCACCCGGGAGCCAATGAACAACGGGAAGAGCCTAAAATCATCACTGGTGTACGTGGGTGCACACACTGTGAGGGTTTGAAACCTCAGGGATGCCTTTTTGGGGGGGTCCCTCCCGGAGGCAGCAGCTCCAGCTGTTCCCGCTGCTGTACCCTTCAACTGCGACATCACTTTTGCCTGAACGCGGATGTGTGACGCTGCTGCGTGGGGAAAAGTGCAGCAGAGAAAAAAATTTAAGACCCGTCCCCTCCGCCGTGGGGCAGCCAGCGCCGACGGCGTGGGCCAGGAAAAGGAAAGTGAAAGCCGGAGCCGCTTTCGGTTTCGCCGCCGGGCCGCGATGGCGGAGCCGGGGGCGCCCATGCGGCTGAAGGAGTGGCTGATCGCGCAGATCGACAGCGGCCGGTACCCGGGGCTGCGCTGGGAGAATCGGCACCGGACGCTCTTCCGTATCCCCTGGAAGCACGCGGCCAAGCAGGATTACCGGCAGCAGGAGGATGCTGCGCTCTTCAAGGTACGCCGGACTCCCCGCGGCCCCCGCCCGGCCCCGGGAGCGTCCCTGGGACCGGCCCCCGGGCTCCGTGTGCACTCCCGGAGCTCTTCATTGCCCGCGGCTCCCACTGCTCGAGGCTCCCCACTGCCCAGCTCCGTGCGCACCCCCGAATCCCTCACCCAGCTCCGTGCAGCCGAGCTCCATGTGCACCTCCAGGACTCTCCATGGCCTGGCTGTGCGCAGCGCTAGGACTCAGCTCAGTGCGCAGCCCTGGGACACACCGCCCGGCTCCTTGCGCACTCCCGAGGCTCCCGGGTACCCAGCTGCGTGTGCTCCTCCGGGACCCCGCAGCACCCAGCCCCCCGCAGCCCCCCGGGACACGCCGCCCCGGTTCCCCACTGCCCGCTCAGCCCCGGTGGACTCGTACCCCGGTGGACCTCCTTGGACAGCCTAGCCGGGGGCCGGGTTGTGGCAGCCCCCAAAGCACAGGGCACCCTCTGTCCCTCAGGCTTGGGCCGTCTACAAGGGGAAGTACCACGAAGGGACGGACAAGGCTGACCCCTCCACCTGGAAGACGCGGCTGCGCTGCGCCCTCAACAAGAGCACCGACTTCCAGGAGGTGCCCGAGCGTAGCCAGCTAGACATCTCCGAGCCTTACAAGGTGTACCAGATCGTGACCGACAGAGCCTGTGATGCAGGTACACCCCTGCCGTCCCTCCTCCTGTGCCAGATGTGGGGTTGATACCTGAACCATGCCTGTACAAGCCCCGTGCCCCACACACATTACCCTTCCTCCCTGCTGCTCTTCCTCTCCGGGTGTCCCGGACAGCCAGCTGTCTTCCCTGGGGCTGTTCCTGCCGTTTGCCAGGGGTTCACCCGTTCTTTCTTGCTCTCTGCAGAGAACAGTGACACACAGTCCCCAGGCAATGAGGACCAGCAGGTGAGCCTGCCCTGTGCCGTCCAGGCAGGGGAGAAGGTGGGACCCTCAAATCCCCCCCTCACCCACCCATCAGCTGCTCCCCTGCTTGCACACTGCCTGCATCTGTCCCACGGGGCATCGGTGAGGGTGCCCTGTGCCACGCAGCTGCCAGAGCCAGGCAGGGGGTCTGCTGGCATATGGGGTCCATGGTAGAGGCAGGAGCCAGCTCAGGATCCCCCACTGCCAGTTCAGCCCTCACCAAAGCTGCTCCTACCCCCAGGGCAGCACCGCAGGGAGTCCGAAGAAGGAGGAAAGCCAGAAGGACACGCTGGAGACTGCCCATGTGTCTCCACAGCCCCAGCTCTCTGGCTGCCCGCCTGAGCGAGGTGAGGAGGGTCCCTCTCGATGGGATAGGGCTGGGGGCAGGGAGCACACACTTCTGCCAGGATCCTGCTCTCCTGTCGCTCCTGCAGGCAACACCTGTGGGGATTGAGGTAGGGGCTGAGGACTCCCACCCTACCCCAGCAAAGCCATGCCCATAGGGGGATATAATAAAGACCAATAATGAGCAAACACAGTGGGAAGTGTGGGCTCAGGGGCTTGAGTCAGGAGAATGCCTGGGAGCCCTTGGGGTAACTGCCCATGTCCTTTTACCACCTCATCCCCGCCCTGGTCCAGGGTGCCTTGTGAGGGGACTCTTCTATGGCTGGAACCCGACCCATGGCCAGCTTCTTCCTGGACCCCACCCGTACCTCCCTGTGGAGGAGGTCAACAATTCAGGTAGGTGCCACGCTGGCGGGCAATGCCTTGGGTGGCTCCACCAGCCCAGATTGCCCATGAACTGACCCTCCCCTTGCCCCAGACTGCTGGCTTCACATCCGCCTGTACTACTGTGACGTGCTGGTGAAGGAGGTGACCACCCGCACGGCCGAGGGCTGCCGCATCACCACCAGCGCCGTGCTGGCTGACAGCGAGCGCCTCTACGGCCCCTCCTGCATGGAGCAGATCAAGTTCCCCCCACCGCAGGTGCTCAGTGGCTATGGCCACGTGGCCTGCATGATCGATGTGCTGGAGAGACTCCTGCCTCACCTGGAGCGTGGGGTGCTGCTGTGGGTAGCACCTGAGGGGGTCTTCATGAAGCGCCAGTGCCAGGGCAGGGTGTACTGGAACGGGCCACTGGCCCCGCACAAGAACTGGCCCAACAAGCTGGAGAGGGAGAAGACCTACAAGCTGCTGGACACACAGCAGTACATACAGCGTGAGTCCCTGGAGGCCCTGCTCCCCTCGGGAAGAGACCCCTGCCCTGGTGTGGCTGACGGGGGCTATAGGGACCCCGTGTCCCCTGACAGGGTCGGTGTCTTGCAGAGGTGCGGGAGTACCTGAGCAACGGGCAGCTCATGCCGCAGTACCAGATCTACCTGTGCTTCGGGGAGGAATACCCCACCAGAGCTGGGCACCCCTTCCAGAAGCTCATCATGGCTCACGTGAGTACCCACTGCGGCTGGTGACTCCCGAGCCAGGCACGGGGACCATTGCAATGTGGGGACACGGACCTGTGCCCGTCCTCCGTCGCTCTGTGCCTCCGCAGGTGGAGCCGGTGTTCGCACGGGAGCTCTTCCATCACGCCCAGCGCTTGCGGCCGACGCTGCTCTGCAACTCCCCCCAGCCCTGCGTGCCTGGCACCTCCAGCCACGTTCTCCGTGTCCTCAAACAGCTCTGCCAGCCCTGAGCTGGGTGGGAGAGGAGAGCCCAGTTGCTATGAAGGCTCAGAGTGGGAGAGTCTGAGCCCCACTCAAGCTGCATGTCCCGAGGCAGAGTGCACGAGGTGCTCAGCGTGCAGGACCAGACAAGGACAGATGTTAGCTGGGGTGGGCAGGTACTGCTGCCCCTGTGATTGCTGTATTTATTCCCCAGGAGTCCCCCGGGGGGGGATTTGTTGCGTGCCTTCAGCGAGCCGCGGCAGACCCGGCTCTGTCCTTGCACCTTGCACTGCCAGGACTCGCCGTTTGCAAACCTTAGAAATAAAGGTTGTGTTTTTGTATTGGTGTTGGGGGCTGGCTCTGGTGTGCGGGGCTGGTGCTGGTCCGAGCAGAGCATGGGTGGCTGGAGAAGCTGAGTCCGGACAGAGGCTCATGTGGGCCAAGCCAGCTCAGCCCCAGTCACAGGGAACCAGCGTGAGACAAGCCCCTGTCCCAGCGCTGGCTCCAGACCTGTCCTGTCCCTTGTCCCAGCCCCTCGGCAGGGGTGAAGGCAGCAGCAAGGTGCCTGTTAGGTTCTCTGCTGACCTGGCAACACAGAAGCCTGTCCTAAAGGCACTCACTGCCTGTGCCTCAGTTTCCCCTCATGAGTGGTGTGACGGGGCTCCTGTGCTGCGCTCAGAGTTTTGGGAACATTGCAGGGACTTGGCACAGGATCCAGCACAAGCCCAGGCAGGGGCTGAGGCACTGGGGTGGGCAGGGGGCAGATGGACACCTGAGGGCAGGCAGCACCCCCAGTCCTGCCAACATCCCTCCCTCAGCCTCACTCCAGTCCCAGCCGGAGCCCGGCCGCACACCACGAGCGGGGCAGGATGAGAACCGGGTCGTGGGAACCTTCCGTGGGAAAGGGTCTGGGGGAGCCGGGGGCTGTGCCCGCCTCTGCCCTGGGGAGGCCCCGGCCGTGCCAACCCCGGGGCCACTGGCTGCTGGCCGCGGGCCTTGGCGGCGCATCCGTCCGTCTGTCCGCAGGGACCAGCGCTGGACGGCAGAGCCCCGCTCCGCCCTGGGCGGCCCCTCAGAGGAGGGGCCCGCCGCCCCCTCGCCGGCCGGCGGGTTTTAACGCGCCGTGCCGGGGCCGTGCGGCAGAGCGGGATCGGCGGCAGAGCGGGATCGGCGGCAGAGCTGGAGCGGCGGGGGCCGGCCGGGAGGATGCAGCCGGACCTCCCCGTCGGCGACGCGGCGCTGCGCAGCCCTCCGGCCCCTGAGCCGGCCGGCGGCGCCTTCCCCAGCGCCGAGGCCACCAAGCCACCCTACAGCTACATCGCCCTCAT
>VZTJ01001439.1:0-13444 GCA_013397795.1 Orthonyx spaldingii
TGTCCCAGCTGGAATTTCCCCTCCTCCCCTTCTTGCTCCCGCTGCCTTCCCCCTTTCTCTGTTCACCAAACTGTTTCCTAGGCAGGAATCACAAGGCGGATGGGGGCACCCGTCACTGGGGCCACCCGCCCCGGGGAGCCGGGCCTCGCAATCCCCGCTGCCAACACGGTCCGACAGCTCGGCACCGTGATACACAGATTTGGCATTTGATTCAGTATTCTTTCTCCCTTCCGCCAGCAGTAGCGGTTTCTTGTTTTCTCTTTCTTTCTCCTCTTCAAAGCGACACAAATGCTCTGCCTTCACATACCTGTCATTTGCATTTGAATCCCGTTCTGGCTAAGCCTCGGTGAATCAGGCAGCGAGGGGGGTAGCGGGGGATATAAGCGCCCTCCTAATGCTGTTGTTAACTCTTCAGGGGATACCACGGGACACCCCACAGGTAGTCCTGGTGGTTGTGAAGGGGACGACAGCTCATCCACTTCCATTTTCTGTGGTCCTGGTGAGGGCTGCGGAGCCTGTAGCTCCGTCTCTGGGGGTGCAGAAGGTAAAGACGATATAACTGGATCTACTCCCCCAAAGAATTCTCGTGGGAACGTCGGAAAGGCAGCCACCAGACCGCCTGGCTCTAGACGGGCCACTGTGCATGCCACACCTGTTTTTTCTGCTTCTATTTGCCTTAGCACTGTTATTATTAACTTCCATGCCATGCTAAGTCCCTTAACTTATTTTAATCCATCACTTACGGCATTCCAGAGAGCAATTCCCAGGCTTTCCCACTCAAGAGTGTTGACAACACTCCCGAGGGTGGCAAAAAATCTTCTCTCCTGACCCCATTTTAACAGTCTTTTCCAGACCTCTGGGTCATATTTAATTTCTCTCTCAGAGAGAATATGCTGGAGGACCTTGAACATGGCCTGTTCTTCTTTTGGCAGTCCCTTTCCCATCCTCCAGCCCCCGGTCACTCACCTGTTTGGGTTTACCCGGTGCAGTGTGCGTTTTCCAGAGCTCTTTTCCCAGGAGCTTTCTTCTGCCCTCAGACTCCGATGGAGCCGTACTCCGGCTCCCCCCGCCACGGTCCTGCCGCAGCAGGCTCCGACAGGGGCCTCCCACCTTTTCGCTCCACAGAACCCCCTTCAGAATCCAAAGGGTCAGGTCTGCTTCATTATCACAGCGTTTATCTCGTTGGCAGCACCAGCATGCGGGAGGTCAGGACTTCTGAACAACGAATCAATGTGATTTCGCAGAAGCCATTTTATTGTTTACAAAACATTCTTATACCTTTTACAACTGCTGTACTTGCGATCATGCATTACATGATTGGTCCCTCTATCTTGTCCACGCGGTCTGCATGCACTTTTCAGAAAATATAATTGGCTCTAGTTTAGTGCAGCACAGTCTTTCTTTATCTATTTCTTGCTGTCTTGGTATTCTGTTTTTCAGTTTTTCCTTTCCCAATTTAGCGCAGCTTACATTTCAGTGGCCTTGATAAATTCTTGAGGGCTCTGATAAGCATGACTAAAGGTGATTTTGGCTGGGGCACACTGTCAGCATTCAAACGCATTACAACAATGAGAAACAAAATAAACCCTTAAAAACACTTTTGCTCCATGCCTCCCTCCTTCCAGCTCTACCTCCTGCCCTGGCAGTGCAGGGAGACAGGGAATGGGGACCATGGTCAATTCATCCCCCATGGCTTCTCCCACTGGTCAGGGACAGGAGCCGTTCCCCTGCTGCACCGTGGGGTCTCTCCCATAGGAGAGTTCTCCAGGAACTTCTCCAACCTGAGTGCATCCCACGGGCAACAGCCCCCCTCAAACTGCTGCAGGCCCAGGGGTCACTCTGCCACAGGGTCAGTCCTTCAAGGCAGGTGGCTCCAGCGGGGTCCCTCTCTGCATGGGTCTCCCACAGGGTCACAGCCTCCTCTCAGGCATGCCCCTGCTCCAGTGGGGGCTGCTCCCGCGGATGCGGGAGTATCTCTACATCCTCGGGGATCTCCAGAGGCTGTGGGGGATCTCTGCAACCACCATCTCCAGGTTTGGAACCACCAGGGGGTGGCTCTGCTGGACATGGAGAAAGCTTCCTGAACCTTCTCTCAGAAGCCATCCCTGAACCCAACCCTGTACCAAAACCAGGCAGTGCAAGCCGAAAGCAACCCCAAACATGGGGTCCCAGATATCCAGGGGCTCAGGTGCACCACAAAAATGGAGATGGAGATGTCCAGGGACTCAAGTGTGACCAAAAATGAGGTCCAGGCTGAGGGTGTTCTCTGCTGGGCTGAGCGCTGCCTGAGGGCTGGGGATGCAGGAAGGGGGGACACCCTCCTCAAATGGGGGTGTCCCACAAATGGGGGACCCCCACAGAACCCTCATTTGTCCTGGGGCTGGGCTGGCCCTGCCTGGATGCCAGGAGCCACCAAAACTGCTCTGTCCCTCCCCTCTGACACTGCACAGCAAGAGGAAATAGAAGGAAAGGCCCAGGACTTGAGAGAAGGACTGGGAGAGATTCCACCCCGAGCGCCGGAACAGGCAAAACAGGCCCAGCCTGGGCACAGGGAGTGAATTTATTACCAACCAAATCACAGCAGGACAAGGAAAAGGGAAAGAAATCTCTCCAACACCTTTCCCCACCCAATGGGGATCACCCAGATCAGGGGTCACCAGGGCTCTGCCCAACAGGGGTCACCGGGGATCATCCAACGCCGACCCTCCCATGGCGAATGGAGTTGGAGCAGTGCACAAAGCTCTTCCCGCACTCGGGGCACTTGCAGGGCTCCTCTTACTGGTGGCAAGCAAAACTCCCACCTCATCAGGCATTGGCGCCTCCACACTGGAGAGAGGCCCTATGAGTGTCCTGAGTGTGGGAAGAGCTTCTCTGTGAGCTCTCACTTCACCAGACACCAACGGGGTTACCAGTAAAGGAAGTCCTGCGAGTGCCCCGAGTGTAGGAAGAGTTTCCTGTGCTGCTCCAACTCCATCCCCCATGGGAGGATTGGCGTTGGATGATCCCCAGTGACCCCTGTTGGGCAGAGCCCTGGTGACCCCTGATCTGGGTGATCCCCGTTGGGTGGGGGAAAGGTATTGGAGAGATTTCTTTCCCTTTTCCTTGTCCTGCTGTGATTTGGTTGGTAGTAAATTCACTCCCTGTGCCCAGGCTGGGTCTGTTTTGCCCTTACCAGTGCTTGGGGCAGGATCTCTCCTGGTCCTTCTCTCAAGTCCTGGGCCTTTCCATGTATTTCCTCTTGCTGTGCAGTGCCAGAGGGGAGGGACAGAGCAGTTTTGGTGGCTCCCGGCATCCAGGCAGGGCCAGCCCAGCTCCGGGGCTTCTGAGGGTCTTGTGGGGGTCCCCCATTTGTGAGACAACCCTGCTGGAGGAGGGTGTCCCCCCTTGCTGCAGCCCCAGCCTTCAGCCCAGCAGAGAACACCCTCAGCCTGGACCTCATTTTTGGTCACACTTGAGTCCCTGGACATCTCCATCTTCATTTTTGTGGTGCACCTGAGCCCCTGGGACATCTCCATCTCCATTTTTGTGGTGCACCTGAGCCCCTGGGACCCCATTTTTTGGGCTGTTTTGGCTTTTCACACTCGTTTTGGTAATGGGGTGGCTACAGGGTTGGGTTCTGAGAGAAGCGGCTGGAAGCTTCCCCGTGATCCCTGGTGGCTCCAAAGACGGAGGTGCCAGATGCAGAGAGCCCCTTGCAGCCCCTCGAGTTCCATGGGGATGCAAAGATCCTGAAGAACTTTCTGGTTGGAGCGACCCCAGGGTGCAGCAGGGCAATGACTGCTATCCCTGAGCAGCAGTAGAAGCCACAGGGCATGAACTGAGCATGGCCCCAATTCCCTGTCTCCGTGCACTGTCAGGGCAGGAGGTAGAGCTGGAAGGAGGAAAGGGTGGGGGGAAGATGTTTTAAAAGGCTCTTCTTTTACTTCTTATTATCCTGCTCAGCATTTGTTTAGCAATAAAATCAATTGACATCTCCAATATTAAGCCTGTTTTGCCCTTGATAATGTTTGATGAGGTATCTCTCCCGGTCCTTACTGCAGGTCATGAGCCCTTTTTTAAATTTTCTCTCCTCTGTGCAGCTATGGAGGGCAGTGAGAGAGCGGCTTTTGTGGGTGCCTGGATCACCCCCCTACAATGTGACGTGTCCTTGTGTGGCCCTGTGCTATGGTTCCACCGTTGCTGTTCTTTTGTCTTCTTCATTATTGTATCTTTTGCATGAGAAGCTTGTGAAGAGCCCCTGCTGTCCCTTGTGTTCCCTTGGCGCTGGCAGTCCCGTCCCTTGCCCTGCTCCCCCTGCCACGTTCCATCCCGGCTGGCGGAGCCTTGGAGCTCCCGTGGGGGCCGTGGGGCTGCCCCGGGGGCTTCCCCCCCGAGCCGAGGCCCCTTCCCAGAGCTACCAGTCTGCCCCTCCAGCCTGGAGCACCCAGTGAGGTCTTCAGCTGGGATGGCAGAGAGTCGCTGCTGGGGAGTCCCACCTCTGTTTGCTTTGGTTGGTTCTTCCTAAGCTGGGCAAAAATGATTTTGGGGGTTTCCTGCCAGAAATCTCTCCTCTCCTCTACTCAGCCAAAGGGGTTTGGGGCAGTTTTGCCTTTTTTGGGGGAAATGCAAGTGATGCACTGATGCTCTTAATTAAGGGTGTCAGGAAAATTAATCCACAAACACCAGGGGTTTAATGTCCAAAAAGGAGACAGAGGAGTCCTGTAACTTTATTCGAGTAATGGGAGAGGCCATGTGTGGAGGCCAGTGAGCCTGCACCACCAGGGACTAGTAGGGTCCATTGGTGGGAAGACCCCTGATTTGATAAGTGCTCCTTAGGTCAGGGTGAGCAAGCCTTCACCCAGGATTCTTTGTTCCAGTTATTCAAATATACCCCAGTTTTGCTACTTTGGTTGGTTGTTGGTATCTCTGCCCTCTTGTACCATATGAGGTCCCCGATTCCAGAGAATTCTCCCTTCTGTTTCCCCATTGGCCCCTGCTCCTTTGTCACTCCCCCAAGTTTTCCCCATTGGCCCCTGCTCCTTTGTCACTCCCCCAAGTTTTCCCCATTGGCCCTCAGACCCTAACCCCACCTATACTCTGCCCCTATGACCTCAGACTATTGGCCCTGATGCTCTGCCCGCCCCCTATTTGCCCCATACAAAACCTCAGACACCCCTTTGTTCTTCGTCTTCGTCTTTGGGTTCTTTCGTGGCTACCACACTCCCTATTCCTCATTCCTGGACCCTCCTTCAATAAACCCCCCTGCAGAATCCCATACAAAGACCCTTCTCATCTTTCACCGTCGCAGCTGTCCGGCGAATGTGTGTGTGTCAGTCTGTGAGCTGCAGCACCACACCAAGAGCGGCTCCCCTGGAGACGCTTCTGGAAGGTCCTGGCATCTTACCACCCCACACCAGCCGGGACAGCCATGGGCATTTCCCATGGGGTCTCTCGAATTGCTGGGGGATGCAACCCCCTTTTTATCCTAATTCCCGACTGCAACACACTTCTTCCTTTCCCCATTGGCTGAGGTACTCGGAAGGTACAGACTTTTTGAATTACCTATTCTATGTTACCCTGTAATATGCACCCTCCTTTTAATATATAAAAGAGAAAAAAAACTATTCATAATTCTATTCTTTGTTCTTTTTCTCTAGGTTCAGGAATTTAACAAGGCCTTGGCTGAGCAACAATCTGTGTTGATTAGTAACATCTTCTAGAACTGAGAGTTTTCTTCTATTTTTCTTCCCTATCTCTAAGCTCCTAGCCCTATCTACAAGCAGATTCACTCAGTCTGTTTGTAAAGACACATTCATCTTACTCCTTTCCATCCATCCTCTTTTTATTTTCTTAATAATTGTCTTTACAAGCCTTAATTACCATTGATTTGATCCTTTCTTTCTGCGTCTTTTGTGGTTTTGCCATTATTTGCAGTGACATCATTTTCTGTCCTGTTGTAGCCATTTCTGGATCAGCAGGCATGGCTACTACCTGCATCCCTTTGATGAATGAGCTGCACTAAGCACGGTATCATGCATGGTACAAAGATGAGAGTTACTATAGCACATAAGAGGAGAAATAGCACTCGTTTGACCCATAGTCCACTAGGTAACCACGAAAACATGTCCCATTCCCATCCTTTCAATGTTTGGACCAGTATATGAGCTAATTTTCTTATTTCCTTTGTTACCTGTTGCATCACTTTTCCATTGTCATCTATTTGCAAAGAGCAGTTTGAGTCATTTAATTTTCTACAAACTCTTCCTTCTTCTGCTAATAGATAATCTAGTACTATCTGATGTTGAAGTATTGAACTCCTCATCTGAGTGGACTGGTCAGCAAGAAGGTCAAGAGCTGTAGCTCTCTGGTCGGCTAGCATTTCAAAGACAGCTTGTAACTTAATTATCAGATTTAAATTATAAACGGGTTCCCTGGCACCTGATATTAATTCATTAGGATTCCAAGTGGCTGGTCCATAGTGTTGTATAATTTGTTCTGGTGGCCATTCATCATTTTTCCATCTTTGAGTGTTCCCTTCAGCCAGGGAGGCATCAATTGACCGCTTTTCTCTAATTAAATCATCATAGATTCTGATTCCTAATTGATTTCCCTGAATTTGTGGCAGCAAAAAGAACAATGGTCACAATATTTGCATTTCCAAGCTCCTACATGAGGTTTCCATCTACATTTACATCCCCAAACTGTTTGGTTGGATTTGGACCAGAACTCACTAAAAAGGGTGCAAGTTCCGTTCTGATGTTGCCACTTCCACTGATAGTCACGGACAACGTGTTTTCTACTTGTGGAATTGTCTCGGGGGCAACTTAAAAATAGGTGGTCAAAGAACCCATCCCTCCCTACCACTTTACAGCCTTCAAAGTCCTTTTGGTAATTATGGTAGGAACGCCTTACCCGGCTACCATTAGTGAGTTTAACATGTGTTTGATTCCATCTGCCTTGATATTTGGAACAATTGTAAGGAGGGCAGTTGGGGGTCCAACAATCTAAACCCAAAGATAAAGTCCAATTACAAACACTTTTTCCGACATATACACCCCCCTGTCCTATTTAGGCAGTAAGCGCCTTTTTCACAAGAATGAAGTAGCTGTGGACTTCCTTCTTGGTCCCAAAATCCTGTTCCATTATGGACCTCACTCAGGGTACTAACCCACCATTTAGGTTCGACTGGGCTAGCCACCCATGGCCACTTTTCAGGTCCTCCTGGCCCTCCGCAGACTCAACAATTGCTAAGGTTAAAGGTTTTTGCTACTTCTTCTGCTAAGGTTACAAATCGATTCTCCCACTCCAGGCCCAGACCTAGCTGACAATATAAAAGTCGGATTATTGAGGAAACATTCTAATAGTGTAATCTAATTATTTAGTCTATTTTTTATGTTGTCTTATGCACCACCTGTGGTGAATGAAGGCACAGCATTTACTTAACATAAAACAATAATGGCAGGGATTGGCCCCCAGTGACTGGAGATTCTAAAGCAGGGATGCCCATACAGACTTTTTCAGCAGACAGTCTGTGGGTAGGCACACGGGGCTTTCCCTGATGTCAACGCATTGGCTACTGCTCCGGTCCGCTCCTGTGGAATGTCAGTCGCGACCTCCTGTCCTTCTCCTCCAGCTGAGATGTTCAAATCTCTGGGGCCACAGAGACCTTGACCTGAGTGTGATAGGTCCACTTGTGTTCAGCTGTCTTGACGTCTGTTTCTGTGCTCAGTGACACTTGAAATGTGCCACGCCACTTGGCCACCAGTGGTGCTTCCTTCCACTCCTTAACCAAGACGCAATCTCCTGGTTAGATGTTGTGAACAGCAAAGTCCAAAGGCAGGGTTTGTGCCAGCCGAGCTTCCTGTCAAAGAGATTTCACAAGAGACAGGATTCTGGCCACAGACTGCTTTAAATGTACATCACTTATCTCTACCCCCTCCACTAGGTTGAGGTAGGGTAAAGAATTCCAAACATTAATTCAAAGGGAGATAACTGAATCTCTCTTCTGGCTCTGGCCCTCATTCTTGCCAAACCCAATGGCAAAAGCCGTACCCATGGCATTTTAGTTTCTATCACCAGCTTCAAAAGGTGTTTCTTTATTTCTCTATTCATTCTTTCTACCCAGCCTGAGCTTTGGGGGTGCCAGGGGGTTTGGAAGTTCCATTGTATTCCTAAAGCAGTCATAATGCCTCAAAGAATTTTTCCTGTAAAATGAGTTCCCCTGTCTGAGTCTATTGCTTCCACAATCCCATATCTGGGAATTATTTGTTCCAAAAATACCTTAATAACTGATTCAGCAGTTGCCGAAGCAGTCTGGAATGCTTCTGGCCACCCTATTAATTGACATACTATTACCAGAAGATATATAAACCTTCCCACTCGGGGCATTTCAGTAAAATCCACCTGACATCTTTGAAAGGGACGTGCTGCCCAAGGCCTCCTTCCCCTGGGAATTTTCTTTGTAATCCTGTTATTGGCTTTAGTACAAATCAAGCAACCTTCAACAGCTCGTTTTGTCAGACTGAAAAGACCCTCAGCAGCATACATTTCGAGGAAGGCTTCTGCCAGTCCTCGAGAACTCCAATGACTCCCTTTATGGAGTTGTTTTAATATTTGTAGGGCCAAAGCTTTTGGTATCCATTGTTTGCCTCTTCTTGTAAACAAATTATTCCCTTTTTCCTCTGCCCCACTATTTTTAATTATTTCAAATTCCTCTGGTGGAAAAGACAGTATTTCTGGCAGCGATTGAGCCACTGGGAGCAAAGGGAGGATTTTAGAGGGTTCTGGCAAAGGTGCTGCTTTCTGACCCTCTTCATCAGCCGGCCGGTTACCTATTGCCTCCTCTGAGTACCCTGCCTGGTGTCCCTTGATGGGGTTTATTGCCACCCATTTTGGTAAATTCACCACCTCCAACAGACAAGTAATTAAGTTCTCATCAGCTAATGTTTTTCCCCTACAGGTTAATAAACCTCTTTCCTGCCACAGTCTCCCAAATAAATGTACTACCCCATATGCATATTTAGAATCAGTAAAAATATTCACTATCTTGTCCTGATATACTTCACAGGCTCTCAGAAGTGCATTCAGCTCTGCTGTCTGAGCTGACCATTTGGGTGATAACCTCCCCCTTTCCTCTAATTCCCTTCCCTTAATAATGGCGTATCCTGTAACTCGTTTCCCTTCTACTGCTTTTGAAGACCCATCAATAAATACATTTTCTCCGTCAGGCCAGGGAGTGTCTCGTAAATCTTCCCTAGCCCAGGTCTGGAGATCTCACATTTGAATGCAGTCATGGGTTTCTTCCCGGCTCCCTCTCCAGGGCCATTCAAACAGGAGGCTGGGTTAAACCCTTGCCCACTTTTCAATTCTAAATCCTCCTGTTCCATTGAACAAGATTCATACTGTAATAACTGAGTGCTGGTCATCCACTTAGAGGCTCTTTTGGTTAACAAAGCTTTAACTTGATGTGAAACTTTAACAATCAGATATTGTCAGTTTTCGAGCCTCAGCCACCATCTGTGGCTGCACAGTTCTGCAGACAGTGAGGCCAGCCTCTGGCCACTGGGTCTAACAACTTAGAAAAATAAGCAACAGGCCGCTGTGTTCCTCCGTGCTCTTGTACCAAAATTCCTTTAGCCTGGCCCTGTTTAACATCCACATATAGCTCAAACTCCTTTTCTGAGTCTGGAAGAGCTAAGACTGGGGCATTAATCAATTTGTCTTTTAATTTTCTAAAACTTTGCTTTCCTTCTGGTGTCCATACTACAACATTAGGACTGTTTTGGATTTAAAAAATCATACAATGATCTGGCCAAAATAGAAAAATCCTCAATCCATATTCTGCAATGTCCCACCAATCCTAGAAACTGCCATAACTCCTTTTTTGTCGGGGGTAATGGTACTTGTAAAATTCCTTGTATCTTTTCTGGATCAATACACCATGAGCCTCCAGTCAAAATGTGTCCCAAGTATTTAACCTTTTTCTCTACCAACTGCACTTTTTCCCCCAGATACTCTAAGGCCCTTTTTAGCAAGAAAATTAAGCAGCTTCGCAGTAGCCTCTTCAACAACCTCTTCCTGTTACCCCGAAAAAAGCAAATCACATACTGCAACAATCTAACTCCTGGGGGTGGAATAAACTCTCTTAATATTTTCTGCCTCCAAAAAGCCTGCCATTAGCAGGGACTTAATGACAGGCTGTAACTTCTTCCTTCCCTCCCTTAGAATAGGGTATTGCTTTTTCGACACCACTTGTCCCAGTTGCTTCAAAGTAATTTCAAGAGGCTCTATATCTAATTTTCCATATTTCTCCAGGGCTGCCCACACTTCTGGGTTCACCTCAGCATAGGCCTTCTCAGACATTTTACATAAGGTTACAACCATGTTGGCCTCTGTATCACCTTTTATAATATTGATTTGCATTCCCACTTCAGCCATCAAATCCCTTCCCAGTAAATTACAGTCACAATTAGGAACAAACAGGAATTCATGCAGTTCAAACTTATCCCCCACATCTACTAACATTGATAAAATGTTGAATAAAACACACATGCTCATTTTTGTCACTTACCCCCTGGATAATCAAAGAACTCTTTGCCTATTTTGCCCCATTAGGGATAAAATTTAAAGCGGATCGAGAGGCTCCTGTGTCTACTAGGAAACACACTTCCTCTCGATCCAGACCCACCTTAAAAGTTATCAAGGGCTCCAGTGTGGTGGGCCCCTGGTACAACAGGAGCCCCTGACACCCCTAACAATCTATTTCCATTGTCTTCTGAGCTTCCTCCTCCTGAGGGTCCACTTGTCTTTGTGGACATTCTAGCTTCCGATGTCCTTCTACCCTGCAGACAGCACACTGATTCCTCCCTGACCGTTGTTTCAGTCGGCTCTCCCCTGCTGAGGAGGGCACATCTTTGCCACATCCTTGTGGTCAGCCCCAGACCCTCTGTCCTGGGGACCCTTTGAACCTTGGGATTTATCCCTCAGGGGCTGTAAAAGCTCTGTCATTGCCTTTGCCTTTGCTTTCTCCTCATCCCTTCTTACATACACTTGCTGTGCCTTTCTAACCAACTCGTCTAAGTGTTTATACTGCCATTCTTCATCTTTCTGTATTCTTTTCCTTATATCAGGCCAAGATTTAGTAACAAATTGTACTTTTAACGAGGTGTCAAAGGCTGGTCCCTCAGGATCCAGTCCTCCTTGCTTCTGCAAGGCATCTCTAATCCTCTCTAGCCAGTGCAAGGGACTTTCACTCTTTTCTTGTTCTAAGGGCATGGCTTTTGTTACATTGTTAGTTCTGGGAACTTCCGATTTGATTGCTCTAATTAAATAGGCACGGTAATCTTGGAGATGAGCCAGACTGGCCTGATTATTTGGGTCCCACTGAGTATCTACCTGGAGAATTGTATCGTCCACAGCAGGTGTATTGTGTCTAGCCCCCCCTGCTGCCTGTGGGTGCTCATCCTCTCACAGCTGCTGAATTTTTTGCAAAATAATTAATTTTTCTCATGACTCAAACAAAATCATTAAAAGAAAAGTCTAATTTTTCCACATACAGTCTGCATGTCTCAGATATTCTGTCCTCTTCCTCCCTCTGCTCACCCTCCTCGCCACACATAGTAAATGCTTCCTGCTGCTATTTGCTTTAACCATATTTCTCTACACACCCTTCAACCAATCTTTTCTCGACATACTAACACCACCCATCCCCTGTTGTCGAGACCCCTTCTCAACTCTCTTTATTAGCCCCCCTGGGCCTGGATTGTCAAGACCCTTCTCAACTCTCCTTATTGCCTGCTCTCAGCCTGGATTTTCGAGACCTGTCCTTGACTTTCCTTTTCTGCTCCCCTTGGGCATCCATGTCTTTAGTTACCTCTGGGAGAATGTGCAAACTATTTCAACATTCTCCCAAGGGACTCTTGGAGATATTTCGGGATCATCATCCCTTTTGCTAGGACCCTTCCTGGTTTTACCTATGCTACCCTCCGTGGGCACTCTCCAAGGTTTACTCTCCGAAAATCCCACTGTACTCACCGGTGAGATTTTCAGTGGTCCTTTGCTGTGGACGCTTCATGGACTCCCTGATCTGCCACTCATCTGTCTCCTGGACAGTCTCAGGAACACAGTCAATTGCTCGATGCCGGTGAGTGCCGAAGGGAGCCAGTCACCAAAACTGGGTGAGGCGCGCCTTCAGCTCTTCTCGCTGCCTGCCACCCCCAGAGAGTGGAAACATCCAGGACAAGTACCCATTTTGTCAGGAAAATTAATCCACAAACACCACGGGTTTAATGTCCACAAAGGAGGCAGAGGAGTTCTGTAACATTATTTGATTAAAGGGAGAAACCATGGGCATTTCCCATGGGGTCTCTTGAATTGTACCCCCTTTTTAACCTAATTCCCGGCTGCAACACCCTCTTCCTTTCCCCATTGGCTGAGGTACTTGGAAGGTACAGACTTCTCCAATCACCTATTCTGTGTTCCCCTGTAATATGCACCCCCCTGTTGTTATATAAAAGAGAAAAAAACCTATTCATAATTCTATTAAGTCTTTGTTCTTTTTCTCTAGGTCCAGGAATTTAACAAGGCCTTGCCTGAGCAACAGTCTGTGTAGATAAGTAATATCTTCTAGAATGGACAGTTTTCTTCTGTTACTACCCTATCTACAAGCACATTCACAGTCTGTAAAGACACATTCATCTTATTCCTTTCAGGGGGTAGGAGAAGTGAGGTTCCAGGGCTTCCCGCTGAGCCGGAGCCACCCAACACGCAGGGCTGGGAAAGCCGGGCCGGGAGCTGCGGAGAACTTTGTTTCTGTTGTCAGAGAAATCCCGAGTCGGGCTGGGCCCAGCCCAGGGCTGTTCCTCCTCTCCGGCTTTCCCCTCACACAGCCCGGGGGGCGCTGAGAGCGCGGGGCGAGTCCGTGCCGTGTGCAGAGCCCGCCCCTCGCTCCGATTGGCTGGTTCTGCCGTCACTCCTGGTTCTCGCGCGGTGATTGGTCCTTGCGGGGACGAGCACGGCCCCGGTGCCGCCCCCAGGGCGCCCCTGGCGGAGCAAAGCCGCCATTGCCGGAGCGTCTGTGCGGGCCCGGGAGCGGCGGCAGCGCCCGGAGCCCGGTGAGGCGGCGGCGGAGCTCGGGGGCGGCCCCGGCGCAGGTGGGACCCGCGCTCGGTTCTGCCGGGGCTCGGGGCTCGCTGCGGGCGGAGGGGACGGGAGGGGGCTCTGTCGGGTTCGTTCTGCCGTGTCCGCCCCGTGTTCCCCCTGCCCTGAGGCCGCTGAGGGAGCGGCTGCCCGCGGTCTCCTTCCCGCTGCTGCCTCGGCAGGAACCGGTGCCGGAGCAGCGCTGGCTCATCTCGGTTCCTGTGGGTAGGACAGAGGTGGCTGCCCTGTCCCTGGTACTGTGCGGTAAAATTCCCGTCTCCAGAGGTTTCTGTCCCTTAAGGAGACAGAGGAGTCCTGTGAAAGTAAC
>VZTJ01001441.1:3161-69557 GCA_013397795.1 Orthonyx spaldingii
AAAAAAAAAAGATAACACGAGGCTTCCAAACGCGGCCAGTTGGCTCCGGGGATGCAGAGATGAGAACAGATGAACCATTTGCTTTAATTACTGCTATCAAAAGCCCAGGCTGCAGCTTAGCCTGGAAATAAATATTGTCAGCGTTGTGACACCGGGCTCTGCTCGGATGATGCATCGTTCACCCGGGAGGGTGCTGGAGGGCTGGCTCAGGGTGGGGAGGGAGCAGCCCGGGGGTCTGGGGCCGTGGGGCCGAGCCCCCCACGCGGCCCGGGGGTCGCTGCCGCATCCCGGGGGCGCCTCGCTGGGCACCCCGCGGGAGGGGAGCGCCGGGCGGGCGCCGCAGCCTCGGGCAGCGCTGTGGCACCGCCGGGCGATGCGGTGGCAGCTGCTGGCTGTCACCTGCAGGGTGGGGACCCCCCAGCGCATCGGAGCCCCCGCCGGGCTGCAAACCCCAGCACCCGCTCGGCGCCGGCTCCGGCTCCGCTTGCTGCTCCTCGCACCCTTCCCGTGCCTGCCCCGGCAGCTGCGGATGCGGGAACGGCACATTTTGGGTGCGGGAACGGCCCGCTTTGGGTGCGGGAAAGGCCCGTTTTGGGTGCGGAGCGCCCTTGGCAGCCGCGGTGACCGCCCGGAGCCCATTGCGGGGCTGTGCCGCGCCTCCGCGGCCGCGCGGAGCGAAACATTCCCGGCTTCGGGCAGGGCGAGGGGAGGAAAAGCGCTTGAGGGGTCTCAGCCTGGTTTTGTGCTTACGTTTGGAGGGACTTTCCGTGGGAGGTGGTGACAAGGAGCGGGTTCCCCGTGGCCAGCGCAGGGCCCGGGGCTGTGCTGGCAGCGGTGACCCCTGTGCCAGCTGTGCCAGCTGTGCCAGCTCGCTGGTGGCCCCGGCTCGGTGCCCTCCTCCCGCCCGCAGCCCGGTGACGCTGTCACTGCAGTCACCGCCAATTAGCGCCGAGAGTAATGAACCGCTCCGGGTGGTCCCAGCCGAGCGTTCCGCGGCTCGAAGGGAGGGGGCTCGGCTTGCCAAGGCCGGGCTGAGGAGTTCCCCGCCCTCCTTCGGCCGGGGAGGGGCGGGGGGCGAGGCCGTGCTGGTTGATAAACGGGCAGCGGTGGGGGCAGCGATTCCCGACCCCAGCCCGGGGAGGTGGGCACGGGCTCTCCGCTTTGGGTTTGGGGTGCCGGCCATGGGGGCGCGCCCGGCTCGGTGAAACCAGGTATTGAGGGGTGTGCGAGGGAGAGGAACTGGGGGAACTGGGAAAACTGGGAGCGCGGCGTTTGCCAGGCTGGTGCAGACCCCAGCTGGCGGCTGCGTGCTCCCCTCTGCCCGTGGGCTCCTTGTGGGGACTGTCACCCTCCCCTGGCGCCGAGCAGGACCCGCCACCTCCGAGCTCCCCCGGCTGGTGCTTCCCAGCCTTTTCCCGTGGCTGAACCTCCCGCAGCCCTGGCGCCGCCCTGGGTCCCGGCTGGGATCGCGGGGGCTCCGGCCGTGTCCCTGTCCCCGGCATCGAGGGTGCGACACAGCTCCCTGTGCCGGAGCAGGGATCGTTCCGTTGCTAAGCAGCTCCTGAGCAGCTCCCGAGCAGCGCTGGCAGCACCGGGAGGGCTCGGGGAGTGCTCAGACATCACCTGGGTCTGCCCCTCCGACTCGGAGACACCCAGGAGGGGTTTATTTATTTCAGTTTTATCCCCCGCCCCCCTTTGTCTTTCCTGTAATTAATCAAGGGAAGTAAATCCTTGTGACAGCCTCCTCACAGTGTTTGGTTTGGGAAGGAGCTGCTGGAGGAAATGTCAACCTGCTGCTTAAATAGAATTGACTGAGCTGCTGCTGCTCAGCTGCCTTGGGATGCAGCTTTGTCTGGAGGATGGCGGGGAGCTGGGAATTCAGGGGGAGTGGAATAAAGGCAGCTCTCAGCACCTTGTGGGAAGGTAAAGGCAGCATTGGCCAAGCCAAAAGGAGCTGGTGTTCCCGAAGATTCCCAGTTGCTGTGGAGTGGATTCAACTGGAGGGCGATGGAGGCACCGCTTTGCCTTTCCTGTCTCTGCTCTGTCACTGTCACCTGTGGCCTGTGGCTGTCACACTGAGCTTTAATTAACCAATTAGCGCCACACTGACCGGGAAGGCGTGGGGCTGCTGCTGCCAGCAGGGCTTGGGTGTGGGGCTGAAGGACGTGGTGGCCCCAGGGCTGTGACTCTCTGGGTCTTTCCCAAAATCTACATTCCCAGGGCCCCTCAGCAGCCGTGGAGCAGCGAAGGGTCTGATCCCTCCCCGTGGCTGTTGCAGGATGTGGGAACACACAGCGTGAGCTGCCACGGCTGTGTCACCCGGAGCTGCCTTTGGGACCGTCCTGTGCCGCGTCCCCGTGTCCGGGAGGAGCTCCAGCCCCAGCAGCTCCCTGCGGCCGAGCTCGGCCTCCCTCCTCCCTGCTTCCAAAGGAAAGCCTCGGCCGTGGGCTGTTCCCTGAGCACCATCCCTCGGGCAGCTTGCCCAGTTTTGCCCGAACTTTCTAAAAGGATTCCAAGTGGGATGAGGCCGATGGGGGAATGTCGGGGTTTGAGGCGGTTTGGGGCTGTGGGACCCCGCGGGACTGGGCTGCCCTGCTGCCCCTCACCTCCTGCTGATCGGCTCGCAGTGTTACACACCCGCTCCTGTGGATATTTTTGTGGATATTTCCTCCTTTTCCCGCACTCTGCAGGTAAATCCAGCAGTACCAAATCCTGCCTGGAGCCAGAGGACAGCGAGGAGCTGCTGCCTGTCCCTACAGCCAGGAACCTGTGCCGTAGGGAATGGTGTGCGGTGGGCAAACCCCTTTTCCTGGGAAAGGAAGAGCCTGGATGTTGGGAGATGCTCAGGGCACGGTTGGGTGTGGGGTGTCTGGGCAGGACTTGGAGTTCCCTGTGGTTTGCAGCCCTTCCCGGGTGCCAGGCATGGAGCAGGGCAGGGTCTGGTCCTGCTGGATCTGGGACATGGCTGGAAACGTCCCCAGGAGCTGGGAAGGGTTTCCAGCTGAACTTGGTGTTTTGGGATGTGTGCCCTGAGTGGTGAGGAGACCATTCCATCCTGGCTCATCCCAGCTTTGGCATTTGCTCCTCACACCGCTCATCTGGGAGGTCTCAATGGGTCCTTGTCACCCCAAAATATTCCCCTCTTCTCACTGTGGAGCCCCATCAGGCAATCCCATCCGCATCCCCTATTTTTCCACCCCCGGCTCCAGCTATGGAGCACAAACCTGCTCGGGTGCCAAGGTGCAAACCCCACCATCCCAACACAGAACCAGTTTGGATCCGCTCGACTTCCAAACCTCCCGTTTGGCGATGACACCCAACAATCTCCCACCCGGCACCGGAGCAGCAGCTTGGCTTGGCTGGTTGGGGTCTGGCTGCTGCCGCTGCTCCGTGTTCCAGGGGAGTGGGTGATCCCCCAAACCTGCCTTTTCCCACCCGGATTAACGGCACCGGGCTCTGTCAATGGAAAAATTACCTCATCATTGGCACTGGCAGGTGGTGAGAGCAGCAGACTTATTCAATATTTAAGAAAGCTGCATTGCAGAGCTCAGGAGGCTGGAGGGAGAAATAGGTTGCCTGTGTCAGTGTCTGCTGCTGGAGACAATCTCTGCAGGCATCGGCTGGCGAGAGCAGAGCTGGCCGGAAAAACCTCACCCTTGCTCTGGGAGACTGGAAAACCTGGAATTTTCTCTTTTCCCCCCTGGTTTGGCCTTTCCAGGTGGCTCGAGGGGTGTGTGAGGGCAGCCCCGGGGTCTCTGCAGGTGTTCGGCTCTGGGTGGCTTTGGGTCCGTGGGGCGGGACAGGCTCATTCCGTGGGGATCCCGCTGCTTTCCCAGCCCTCCCACCACTGCTGGAGGGCGAGTGGGACCTGCTGGCTGTGCCACTGCCCCTCGCCAGGTTTTGGGTGTTGGAGCTGGGCCCGTGAGCCGGCAGCTCCTGGAGAGGGATCCAAGGAAGGAGCTCAACCCCGCTTTACCGAGGCGCGATGGGATCCACGGGCTCCGTCACACAGAAGTAACGGAGCGGCGTGATTGGAGTCATGTGGCCCTTCCTCAAGGCCAGAAATTAAGACCTCACTGCTATTCCTGGCTCTGCCCGGGACGCGCCGCCTTGGCGCCGGCGGGAGCTGCCGGCATCCATCGGAAAAGCCGGCGGGATGAGACAGCTCCTCACATCCCCGCTGGCACCGGGGCGGCAGATCCGGGACCCTCCGGGGTCAGCCAAACCCTGGAAGGTCTTGGCACCCTCCTGGCTTGGGATATTTCCGTTTCATTAAGGAAACGCTGCTGCATCCCATCGATCCCCGCTCGGATGGCCACATCCTCGTGCTCAGGAGCCAGGATTTGGCAGGGGTGGGGGGAAAAGCCACCCCAAGCTGTTATTTTGTTCTTTCCCGTGCGCTAAAAATGCCGAAGGAAGCGTTAGGGCAAGCGGGGGTAGTTGCTGGAAGTAATGCAAAGTAGGTTTTCCAAATCTATTATTTATAGGCGGAGAAGAGGGTTGTGAATTCCTCCAGGAGCCGTCCCCAGGCTCCGCTCCTTCCGCAGCAAAGCGGAACGCTCGCGGCCTCGCTGCCAGCAGCAGAAAGTTCCAGCGGGGGGAAGGAGCTTTCCTCCCTCATCCCGAGCGCTGGTGATCGCTCTGTGCTCTTCTTTAGGAAAAATCAAGGATTTTCCCCTCTTTTCCCCAATTGCGGGGTTGGGGTGGACGTTCCTGGTCTGTGTGACCTTGGGGAAGTCCCTTGTCCACCTGAATCTCCCCCAAAAATGGGTGTTGGCATCGTGGTGCTGCCCCTGCTCAATCTGTGCCCACCCGGGACCCTCCGGCTGTGCCGGGACACTTCATTCCCAGCGGGAATTTGCTGCTGCAGTGCGGATTGTGGAGGTGGCTGCAGGGGGGGGACTTAAATGAACAATTTGCCTCATTAAGTGACCTTGCTAATCGGAGCCTTCTGCTTTGGCACGGGCACAGGCGCTGTGTGAACCGGCAGAGCACTAATTACCCGCGTGCTTCGCTTCTCCTGCTTTTCCAAAAATACTTTTTCACATCCCCGAGTTTGCCATGAAGCCAAGGTGAGCCTCAAGCCTCCACTGACTCCTCAGGGGGCGATGAGGAACCCCTGCAATACTGACGAGCGTTTTCCCATCTTTTTTGGGGGAAAGTTGGGTGTTTTTTCCTGGCTTGGAGTTGGCGATTTCGGTGGGGCAGTTTTGCAAACTCCTGTTTTCCATCTTTTCGGTATAATCTCTCCAATTTCTCAGTTGGAGTTTTGCTGGAGTTGCTCAGAGCCCTGAAAGGTGCATTCACCAGTTTTGCAGAGCTCTGGTCCTGCTGGGATGAGGGGAACTGAGAGGTCCCTTCCAGGCAGGGAGGAATCCAAGGCAGCAGCACCCCAGGGCAGCAGGACGGGAAGGTGAAGGATCCACGGGCTGGGAGCAGCCTCGTTGTCCATGGCTGGGCTCTGCAGGGGGGTTTGGGTGTTTTTTGGTGAATTTTTTAGCTCTGCTGCAGGCAAATCTATCAAATCCATGGTTTTCCCTCAGAAGAGTTGACGGGATGAATGGATCCCCATTCCCCTGCAGTGGGCAGGGGCAGTGAGTGGAGGGGCAAAACCCCCCCAAAAATGGGAATAAATCAACAATCAGACTGTGGATTCAACATCCATTGGTGTTTTGAGGAGAAGGGTTTGAAGAACCCTCTCTGGATGAACCTTTGGAGAGGAGTGGGCAGACCACGTTGGAATCCTGGTGTCGTGCTTTCCCTCCTGGATCCACTTGGCAAAAACTTCACTAAACCAAAATGGACAAGGAGGAGTTTTGTTCCAAGGGAAGCGAGGTTTAGGGAAGGGAGAACAGATTGTTCTTGGTTTTGGGGAGAAAATTTCCTGGTTTGTGGCTGTTTCTTTGGTGTGGAAGCTCTCTTCCCTCCTGGCTCTGAAACCTCATAATTAATGTGAGGTCGGGGATTCATTAATTACATCCAGGCTGTGCCGCCCTCCTGGGAAGGAGGTGGCCGGAGGCTCCTGGGTCTCGACACCCAGCCGGTCACTGAAGTGACATTGCTGCTCCAAACCCTCTTAATCCCACAAACAAAACCTTTCCAGGGTGATTTTTTAGCGATGTTTTGTTGTTTTTTCCCTACAGCCTGGCTGGAAACTCCGCTGTTTCGTTGGCAGCAGAGTGACTGACGTCCCTGCTGGGCCGGGCTGGTGACGACCAGCAGGGCACCGGTGTCCCCACGCTCGCGCCCGGCGGGGCCGGCGATGACCGACGCGGTGCTGGGCGGCTCCTCTGACCGGTGGATGTGCCCCAGTGACAGGACCATGTCCCTCCGAGCCAGGTGAGGTCCCCAGGGTGGCTGGGGACACAGGATTTTCTCCCCTGGTGACACCAACAGTCGGTTTTGGATGAGGAGATTTTGCTGTGTTTGCTCCTAAACGCCCTGAGCGAGGGGTGGGGACAGAGCCGGGGTGTGCGGGGGCTTCTGTCCGTCTGTCCCTCTGTCCTGTCACCCTGCAAGGTGATGCCACCTCCCACCCTGGAGCTCATCTCCAGCCCGGTTCGGTGCCTGGGTGTTTGGAGCTGCTCTTTGGGATCAGAGGGGTCCTTGGGGAGGGACCAGGAGCTGGGGACTGTCACCCCGAGGTGGGGAGGCCACCGGCTGTGCCAGGCTGAGCTCTCCTCACCCCTGCTCTCGCCTAACCCGTGTTCCCTCTCTCTCCCTGTGCTTCCCAGCAGTGAGAAGGAGCAGTGAGTATCTCCCTTGCTTTTTTTTTTTTCACTTGTTCCTCTTTTCCTGCTACTTTGATGGTCTGAGAGTAGGGGAAAAAAACTGGGTTTGGATGCCAAAAAGAAAAAAAAAATTAAGTTTGGGAAGTGTTGCATAGAGTTTTAATGAATTTAAGCTTGAAGACCATGTGGGCCTGCTCATTCCAGAGGGGAAAAGAGCCAGGAGAGGTCTGAATGAGCAGGAAGGTGAGGAATGTCTGCTTTTTGCACCCCTGAGTGGCAGACGTTACCCTGTCACCGGGTTAGCGCTGCCTGACGCCCAGGCTGTGAGAGAGGAGCTTTGGGAACGATGTTAGAGGAAGAAACACTCCCGTGTTTGGCGAAATGTTCCCAAAAAAAAAAAGCCGCCCACTGCCTCGCCGCCGCCCCGGTCCCGCGGCTGCCAGGCAGACCTGGAGTTCCGGGGAGCCCAAGGAGCTGTGCCGGGATGAAACCTGGAAATAACGGGAATATTTGCGAAAAGGGGTTTTTCCTCTGCATGAAACCAACGTTTCCATGAGGAACCCCCTAAAAACGGAGATCGGAGCTCTCACCGTGGGTGGGGGCTGGAAGGGATGGGGAGGCGGGGATGCGCTTTGGGTTTGGGAATGGCCGGGTCGGGAAGGATCCACGGGCGGACCCCGCTGTCCCCGCAGGCTCCCGGCGGGCTGGGCGGCGCAGCCCGAGCGGCAGCGCAAGGGCGAGGAGCTGACGGACGAGGAGAAGGAAATCATCAACCGAGTGATCGCCCGCGCCGAGAAGATGGAGGAGATGGAGCAGGAGCGCATCGGGTAAGGACGGCGGCGGCGTGGGGACACCGGGGCGCGGCGACAGAGGGACCCCGGGGCCGCGGTGGAGGCTCTGCCTGGCTGCTCTCCCGGGCAGCAGCCTCTGCACTGCGGTGCTGCTCCTGCGCGGAGCCTGCGGGGGAGCTTTGGGCCTCGGCCAGGAGCGACCTGCGCGCCGGGCAGGGAGCGGCTCCGGTGGGGCTCTGCCCTGGGGGGCTGCGGCCGCGCGTTCTGCGCTCAGCTCGGTGTTTTCCAGTCGAAAAGGGATCATTAATTACGGCTCAGTGCTTGTCCTGCGCCGAGCCTGAGCGCCGAGGTGTTCGGTGCCGTTCTGGGAATGCGGTGGGAGGGGTGATGGATCCATCCCGGTGGTTGATCCCGCCCTGGGATGAGCTGTCTGTGAGTGATGCTCAGGGGTCCCTCATTGTCCACCGGCGGCATTCCCGGTGTTTCCTTTCCCGCCTGGGCAGAGGTGAAACGATCCAATCCCGAGCTCTCCATCTTCTGGCTCTGCTGGGGGTGATTTTCCAGAGGGGATTTCCACATTCCCTTGGGATCACGCCTGTTTTCCTGACACAGGAGCAGTTCCTTCTTGCTGAGTTTAAGCACCCACTGCTCTTTTTTTGGTTTCCTAGCAGGGAAAACACTCAGGCCCAGGCCAGAGCCACCCTCCCCACTGCTCCGGGGAACTCCAAATTCCCTCTCACAGGGGCCATTTCCCTCCTCGGGGACCATTTGCTGTCCCGTAAATATTGGGGTGTGTTTGTGCAGCCACAGGGAATACTGGATTTATTTCCTCATTTTTAAGAAATCCTTGGTTAGGAGGGGTCTGTGAACACGCCGGGAAGGTTTTGCCTTTCCAGCAGCGTTTTTCCCTGCCTGGGCTCCCCACCTGCCCCATGGATGCGCTGCTCCCGCAGGCTGGAGGCGCCTCCGGGGCTTGGCATCACTTCCCAACGCGCAGCGCTTCCCTCTCCCGGCTTTTTGGCAGAACCCAGGTGAGAGTAGCTCCGAGAGGCGGTGATTCACTCCCAAGAAGCTTCCGCCGGCGCTGCCCATTCGCAGCCCGGTGAGAATCCCTTCCCAACGCGCTGCTCCTTGGCCGAGGCGTAAATCATCTCCAGCGCGGGGGGAGAGAGAAAGAGAGAGATTTATTTTGCGCAGCTGTTTTCCAACCGCAGCGACTCTTCCCTTTCTCCCTCCTCGCCGAGCCGGAGGAGGTTTGCTCATCCTCATTCATGAAAAGCCGGGCGGAGGGGCCGGGAGCCGGGAATTCTGGCGGATGTGCATTTCCCTCCTGCGCGGAGGCGCAGCGGGAGCCGTGCCAGCCCCTTTGTGTTTGTTGGCTTGCACAACAAGAGCCGTGGGATGTTCAGCCCCGGGAATGTGGGACAGCGGCTGGATCAGCCTCGTACGGAATCATCCGCTCGGGAGCGGCTCGGACGTTATCCAGGGTAGCTCCTGCTATTACAGAATAATCCGGGTTTGCCAGGCTGGCCTCTGGCAGGGGAGGCAGCGGTGGTGGCTGGCCCTCGGTTAGCCAGGCTGCTTTAGGGAGCTGCTCCTGGAAAGCCTGATTTCCTGGGATTTTCCGGGATTTTTCTATTCCTGTAAAGGGAAAAAAAATAAATGCTTTAAAACTCGCCCAGAGAAGCTGTGGCTGCGCCATCCCTGGAAGTGTCCAAGGCTGTGTTGGAGCAACCTGGGATAGTGGAAGCTGTCCCTGGCCATGGCAGGGGGTGGAATTGGATGAGCTTTAAGGTTCTTTTCAACCCAAACCATTCCATCATTCCATGAAAACGCTGCTTTCAGACAATATAAGGAATAGCTCACACGGAGTGAGATTCCAGAGGGGGAATATGTGGGCAATCCTTGGAGTTGTCTCAATGAGTGGAGGTGTTTGAGGGACTCATTTGAGCTTTACACCCAATCCTTGAGGAATCCTGAACCCCACGGCTTCAGAGGCTGTGGATGAACCTCTTTGTGCCTCAAATCCTTCCCAATTTTCTGCCCTCCCCCCCAACGGCCCCTTGCCTTGGGAACAAATCGATGCCTCTTGTCGAGGCGCTGTTTGTGGGATTGGACTTTGTGTCAAACCCAGCCCGAATTAATCCCGTGAAGGAGTATTTTTAGCTCTGAGGGCAGACGGATCCTGCGGGATGCGTGAGCTGGGCGCTGATCAGGGCTGGAGGACAGGGGGGTTTTTTGGCTGGGCCGTTGTCTCGTGGCGCGGAGAAGGACGAGAGGAGCTGGGATCGTCTGTGACACAGCAGGAGCACGCCCGGCTGGAGCTGATGGGTTTTAGAGCTGCTGGATGATCAGGCTCATCCTTTGGGATGAGGGCTGGAAGTTGTCCGGAAGAGGGATCATCCAGGTTGGCAGGGATGGATCCGTTCTTGTGCTTGGGGGGGTCTCTGTGGTGGCTCTGGTGACGCTCCGGTGACATTCCGGTGACAGTGGTGCTCTCCCAGCTGCAATCCATGAGGAGCCAGCTTCCCAGCTGCCACAGGAGCACCTGCAGCCACTAATTGACTCCGTTCTGCATCTCTAATTGGGGGCCATCAATAACCCAGCCAGGCTGCTCTGCTGCCTGACGAGCTCCAGCACGCTCCTGGCATTGAAGGAAAGCTCTGACACGGAGATTTCTGGAGAGCACGGAGCTGCCTCTCCCAGAGGGAAGGTGACAGCTGGCTCCTGGCTCTGGCCATGGCCCTCTGGTCCCCTCTCCAAGTGCAGTGGCTTGGCCGTGTCCCCGTGGGTGGCAGCTTCCCTCCCACCTTTGCTCCGAGAGGAGCAGCTCTGGAGCGGGATCGCGTTTTAATTCGCTGCTCATGGCTGGGCTGGCACAGGGATAATGCCGGAGCAGATGGGAGTCCCAGGGGATGAAGCCATTAACCTCAGTGCCTGGGAGCTCTCTGGGGACCACAGCCTGGGATCTTCGTCCCTGTGCGTGTGCAGACAGCGCACGAACAAAATTCAGGCTCAGGGCAGGGCAGGGAGGTTGCTGGGGACAACCAGGAATGTCTCCTGAGATCCCAGTTTCTGGAGGAGATGAGGTTCAGTCGTGACCAGGGGACAGCTTGTGCTGCTTGAGATTTTGTGGGGGTTTAGTTGGGTTTTTCCCCCCCAAACCCCCTCCTCCCTTATTTCCAAGACTGCAAAAAGAACCACCCTGCTGTAGCACATTCCAGGAGGCAGCAAGCACCTGGATGAGCACGGAATGGGATACCTGGAAAAACTCCGTGGGTGTCTTCCCTCCGTGGGCGAGGGCTCAGCCTGGAAGAGCCCCAGTGGTGCTTTACCTTTAGCTCCCTGCCCACTTGGAGGGGAGGGAAGTTGCTTCTCCCTTCTCATCCCGATTTTAATTAGGTTTCCCTTACTCTGGAGCTCGGCTGCTTTTCTTGTCCCTTTCCCACCAGGAAAATGAGCCTTAATTTCATATTCAGCCCTTTAAGGCACACGATTTCCCCACGGAGACGAGGCAGGGCTTTGTTTTGGAGGCTCTTGGTAACCTCCTTTGTGCTTCACTGGAATTTTTTCACCGTGGATGTGGTGGCTGAGTCCATCCCTGCTGGTCCCTGCACGGCACCGAGGAGCACGTGGCTCGTGGTGGCCTGGATCAGGTCCTTCCTCATGGATCAGCTCCTTCTCCCACCCTTTTTGCTGCATTAAAAGCCCTCCCTGCCACAATTTAAAGCCCATTAAGGACGTCTTGGCCTTTTCTTTCTGCAGTGCTGATAAATATTTGAACACAGCAAACTCCTGCTCCGTTGTTAGGTCTCGTTTCCTGGGACCATCAGCGCTTCATTCTGGTCACTCTGTCCCTCTTTCCATCCCTCTGCTCCTGCTGAAACTTTCATGGAATCATTTAGGTCGGAAAACACTTCCAAAGTCACGGAGTCCAACCCTAAACCCAGCGCTGCCAAAGCCACCACCGGTCCTGTCCCATCCAGGGACAGATCCCTCATCCCTGTGGGATCCTCCTCCTGCCACGGACCACGGGAGGTGTTTGGAGGTTTCCTGAGCCCAGGAGTCCTTCCCTGCCTGCTCCAGGGCTCCGGGATTCGGGGCGGGAGCACCCAGGGATGTCCATGGGACCACTCACCTTCCCCTTCCAAAGTGGATTTCTGGGATTGGGCTGATTTCCATCCTCAGGGCCCTGCTTCCATTGCTGTTATCTCAGGTGCGCGTGGAACATTTCAGATCCAGCTCCTCCCATCAGTGACTAATCCCTGCTTCCCTGGCAGGTGAGGGATGCTCTCCCCCTTCCCAGGGCTGTCCCTGAGCCAGTTCCCTGCCATCAATCCCTCCACTCCTGGATTTTTCCCCCCTATTTTAACGATTGGAAGGATATTTCCTGCTCTTTGAAGGTGGGCTCGCAGAGGTCAGAGGGATGGGCACTTGGAAGTGTGGATAGTGGGGAGGAAAACGCAGCTGGAGGTGTGGAAGGGAGAGGGATGAGCCGGAGGGCTGGTCCTGTGCAATAAAAGTGAGAAGGAAAGGATATCTAGAGGAGAAAAAAAGCTTTTTTGGGAAGGCAGCTCGTTCCTGGCAAGGGCAGGGCTTCCCTTGGTTATTGATGGGAAAACAGGATGGATGTGGAGCTCTGGAGGTGCTGGATGGAGCTGGAGACAACCCTGGGCTTTTATCTCCCAGTTATTGCCTTTATCAGGAGCTTCCCAGCCCCGGGGACTCGGCACAACCCCCCTTTCCCAGGGCTGCCAGGTTCACTCCAGGACTTTAAACTGAACTTTCTCTGCGGTTCTCTCCCAGCAGCGTTTGAGTCATGAGGAGAGGAAAAAAAAGAAAAAAAAAAAAAAAAAAAAAGGTCAATTTCTCCCTCTTGAATGGATGTTTTAATTAGGGAAATGTGCTTGGCTTGCAACTGGTGCCACAGGTGTGTCCTGGCTGCTGAGCTCTTCCAGTGGCTCAAAAATCCCACTCACGGAGCAGCTCCTGGTAAATGAGAGCCTGGGAGAGATTTTTGCAGCTAAATAATGAATCTCTTGAAATGCAAAGGCTTTTTCCTTTTTTTTTCCTTTTTTTTTTTTTTTTTTTCCCCCTCTCGGTTTGATTGTGCCATTTGTTCCAGTTTCTATAATAAGTTTGTTTGGGCTTGCAGATTTCCAACTGGAAGCTGCTTTGCTTGGAGCTCCTGCAGCTCAGCGGGAGGAATTGCAGGGAATACAGGGTTTGTCCATGTGCTTGGCTCCTTGGAAAAAAGAGCTTTTTTCCCCCAAAATGTTCCCCTTGGTGAGGTGGGAATGAGATGCTGGATGTTGTAGGGGGGATCCTGGTGGGGTTCCTGCATTGCATGGGGTGGGCAGGGATTAATTCCATTTCAATAGCGCTTGGGGAACAGCCAGCTTCCAGGTTTTTGTTGGAATATTGCTGGCTGGGTGTTTGTGGGATGATGCAGCTCTGCTGAAGTCTCTGGGATTTCTGTGGGGTTTCTGTGTGGGATTTCTGTGGGATTTCTCCACAGGCCGTGGAGCTTGGGAAGGCACCGGGGTGGGTGGTGGCTCCAGAGCTGGGTTATTCCCTAGGAAGGAATCACCTCTGGATGTGAGGGGCAGGGATGGACCACGGCACCCCTTGGGCAAATCCCAGAATGGTTTGGGTGGGAAGGACCTCAAAGCTCCTCTTGTTCCATGGGCAGGGACACTTAGACCAGCCCAGGTTGCTCCAAGCCTTATCCCTCACTGGAGCAGGGAGCTGGGCTGGCAGGGAGCTTCTCCCTGAAGTGGGAAAGCACAAAATCCCTCTCGGTGGGTCCAAGGATGGTGTTTTCAGCACCGGGATGAGAACCAGGATTGCTGGATCCCGAGCCCCCGCGGTCCCAGCAACCCGTGAGCTCTCCCAGAGCTGTGAACACACAGCCTTGTCCCCACCGCTGCCTCGTCTGGCTCTGCTGCTGCCCACCCAGCCCAGCTTCCCGCTGGGAACAGGCTGCAGGTTCTCTGGGAAGTGTCAGGAGGCGCCTCCGGAGCCCAGCGGGATCGGCCCCTGCGTGGGGAGGAGTGGGAGATTCCCACTGCTGTGTTACCGTGGCTTTGCTGGATCATGTGTGTGGAATTCTGGATCCACATCCCTGAGCGTGGCCGGGCTTGGAGGCTCTGAGCTGCTCCTGTTGACTGCAGCGAGGCCTTTACGAGCTGTGATGGGCTGCACGTCCTAAACCGCTTTATTTTGGGAAGAAATTCCTCCCTGGAAGGCTGCTGAGGCCCTGGCACAGGTTGTGCATCCCTGGAAGTGTCCAAGGCCGGGCTGGAGCAACCCGGTTTAGTGGGAGGTGGTTGGAACTGGATGATTTTTAGATCCCTCCCAACCCAAACCATTCCATGCTCATTTAATTTCCCCTCCTCGTGCTGCTGTTCCTTTATCAGCCTTTTCCCCATGGAATCCTGGCCATCCAACACCAACCCCAGAGGCACTTTGTGTGCCGAGGGAACTCGGGGATGGTTTGTGAGCATTTCAGAGGCGCTGGCAGCTGAGTCACCACAAACCCGAAGCTGTCACCAGACGCGGGGAAGCGTCGTTTCCACGCCGGGTGCTTTTCTTCCGCCGCGGCTCCGTCGGATTTGGGTCAGGCTGCCACGGGGGGCTGCTCTCTCTGGTGGGCTCGGGTCTCCTCCTCCCTTTCTTCGTTCCTTCCTCTCTGAATGGCATAAATAATGCAGTTTTTTTTCCCCTCGCCGTGCTATTTTTAGGGCCGGGATTCTGGGTTAGCTGAGCGCACGGTGCCGCCGCCAGCTCCCGGCTGCTCGTTCCTGCTTTCCAAACTCCTCCGGCCAACGCTGGCTTTCCAAAACTTCCTGAACTGGTTTTGGGTTTTTAGGTTTTTTTTAACCTTTGCAGGAACCAAAGGTGTGTTTTTACAGCCTGCTCTCCAGTGGGCTCTTTTGCTTTGCTCCAAGAATTCCCATTGAATATACGCAGCATTTTTCCTCAAATAATAAGAAAATTAACGAATTAATTCAGTCCTCACCAGGGNCAAATATAAACAGCATTTTTCCTCAAATAATTTTTGAGAAAAAATAATTTTAAGAAAATTAATGAATTAATTCAGTCCTCACCAGGGCCCTTCCAGGATCTCCTCCTGCAGCTCTGGGACTGGGTGGAAAGGTTTCCTTTTGGGATCGAGCTCCTTTATGCAAAGATGCTGCCCTGGATGGGTTTTCCATGCCCGGTGTCAGCTCTCTGGCCGCATCCCTGGAAGTCAATATTGTGCCATACAAACACGTTGGAGCCTTTTTTCCCACTGGGAATGAGGTTTTGTCCCATCACTGGAAAACAAGAGGCTCGTGGGGAGCCACAGGGGGGAAGAGGAACATCGGCACCAAAGGCAGCGGCCGTTCCCTGGGAGTGGGACCCTGTCCCTGTATCCTGCGCTTTTCCTGGCATTCCCTGCGCTTTTCCTGACGTTCCCTGTGCCTTTCCTGACGTTCCCTGTGCCGTTTTGGCAGGCGCCTGATGACCCGGCTGGAGGACATGCGGCGCAGCGTGCTGGGGGACGGCGTGAACCGCTGCATCCTCTGCGGGGAGCAGCTGGGGACCAGGGGCTCTGCCTGCGTCGTCTGCGAGGACTGCAAGAAGGTGAGACCCCCCTGAGCCCCACAAACCATCCCCGCCCCGGGGGGCACCGCGGATTTTGGGTGCCCGTTTCCTTTCCCCGCAGCCGCCGGTGGCTGTGCCGGCAAAGCTCTGGTTGCCCGCTGGCGGTGGGGACATTTTGGTGGCCCCGGTGTCACCCGGCTCTTTGTTTCCCACCCCCGCAGAACGTGTGCACCAAGTGCGGGGTGCAGACCACCAACAACCGGCCCCAGGCCATCTGGCTGTGCAAGATCTGCAGCGAGCAGCGGGAGGTGGGTGCGGCCCCCCTGTCCCCGCTGTCCCTCTGTCCCCACCCCGCACCTCCGAGGTGGGACCGACTCAACCTCCCGGGGGCCTCCAGCACCGCTGAGCCTCGCCCAGCTGCTGTTCCAGCGCGATTCTTACCGGATGGTTTTGTTTTCTACACAAAATGATGTTTTATTTCATGAAAATGAAGGTTTGGGGTCCAAGGGCGGAGATGGCTCCCTGCTGCCCGCAGTGTGAGCCGGGGGGTTAATTGGTTAATTAATTAGCAGGGTGGGGAGGTGGGGTTGCTCATCCTCCACGCCGTGGAGGGGGGATGAAGCCCTGAGAGCCCCGTCCCCGCTCCCGCAGGTGTGGAAACGCTCCGGTGCCTGGTTCTTCAAGGGTTTGCCCAAGCAGATGCTGCCGCAGCCGATGCCCGTCAGCAAGAAGGGACCCCAAGCCCCGAGCGAGCCCCGCCCGGCCGAGCCGCCCGCCCCGGACCCCAAACTCCCCTCCCGGGCACCCACCCGAGGTAGGTGCTGACCCCGCCAGCGCTGCCTGCACGGCTCTGGGGCTCCTCCTCAACCCTGGCAAGGGAAAACTCTGGGGGGAAAAAAGCATCAAGAGCAGTCGTGTGGCTGCTTCCTGTGTCCTAAAAAGGCGTAGAAATGGAGCTTGGAGAGGTTTTATCCAGGATGTCCGAGAGGGGATGGATGGGACTGCAGGACAGCCTCGAACACAGCAGCCCCGGGTGGGGACGGGGGCGCTCGGCTGAGAGTTCGGGCAGTGCCTGGGCAGGGATGTGGTGATGGAGAAGCCTTGGAAAAACAGGGATAAAACAGGAAATGCGGGGAAACAGCGGCAGCGCGTGCCGGGATGGGGTCGGGGGTGCGTGGGCTGCAGCTTCACCCCCTCTCGCTCTGTTTGTGCCCCCAAGGCCAGGCGGATGCCGAGGACACCGAGGGTAAGCACCGGCCTTTGTCCCCTCGCTGTGCCGAGCCCTTTCCCTGCCTCCTTCTGTTCCCTCGGCGTTTTCCCGCACAGTTTCCCCCGGGAAACTGCAGCAGGGACCTCTCTCTGCTGCTGCCGCCCACCCTGCGGGGGGGCCCGGGTTATTCCAGGGCTTCCCCACCTCCCGCACACGCCGGGGCTGAGCCGCTGCTGTTCCCGAGCCGCCTCCGTGGGTGGTGGTGGGTCCGGCTGGGAGGGGCGGGGGGGGTTGGGTTTTTTTTGGGGTTTTTTTTGGTTTTTTTAACGGAGGCCCTTGGAAAACCNCGCACACGCCGGGGCTGAGCCGCTGCTGTTCCCGAGCCGCCTCCGTGGGTGGTGGTGGGTCCGGCTGGGAGGGGCGGGTGGGTTTGGTTTTTTTTGGGTTTTTTTTCTGGTTATTTAACGGCAGTCCTTGGAAAACCTCCCGGGGAAAGTTGAGGAGGCTGTGGGGGCTTGTGGCTGTCTGTGGGGGATGGAGCAGCCGAGCCTTGTGCTGTACACGGGAGGCAGAGCAGGGCGAGGGTGCAGCCATGGCTTGTTCTGGTTATTCCTTGCACCTTCCAGCACTTCCAGTCATGGAATTGTTTAGTGTGGAAAAGCCCTCAAAGCCCATCGAGTGCAATCCAGCACTGCCAAGGACACCACTGCCCCATGTCCCCAAGTGCCACATCCACACGGCTTTTAAAATCCCCCACAGGGATGGGGACTCCTGGGCCGCCTGTACCAGGGCTGGACAATCCTTCTAGAGGAGAAATTTTCCATAATATCCAATCTAAACCTCCCCAGGCATAACTTGAGGCCGTTTCCTCTTGTCCCGTCTCTTCTTACCTGGGAGAAGAGCCCGACACCTGCGTGGCTCCTGTCAGGGGGTTGTGGAGAGCGAGAAGGTCTCCCCAGGAGTTCATTTTGATGAACAGCCCCCATTTCCACACTTTCACCTTGGATGAGGATCCCTGACCCTCCTCCAACACCGCCTGCCCCTCACTGGGGTGATCATTAAGTTGGGAGCAGCACAGTGGCTCCAAAGCCTCCTCTTCCTCATCTCCATGGAAGAGGCAGCGAGGGGGCTGAGGGGACAGCTTCCCCCTGGAATGGTTTCCTCCATCCCACCCTTCCTTCAGCCCAGCTCCTGCTGCCCGCAGCTGATGATCTCCCTCTTGCCGTGCAGCAGCAGTCGGGGAAAGCGCTTAATTACAGCGATTTAATCACGCCCGTGCCTGGTGCCGATAAACCTCCCAGCCCGGCAGGCAGTTTTTATTAATCCGATGGCTCCCGGAGCCGGGAAGGGCTTGCCAGCTCCGCACGTCCCTCCCGGTGCTCAGCATGCTCCTGCCGTGCCCATGATTTTCCTACAGCTCCCTGGGAAAATTATTTATTGCACTGCTCTTTCTGCACCACGGGGCTCCTGCTCCTGGATGCTCATTCCCCCTCCCTCCATCCCCACTCTTCAGCATTCCCGGTGTTTTTCCCTCTCTCCCTCCTCCTTTCCCCCCACAATCTGTTGCGTTCCGCTTTGTCCTCACGCCTGGTGACCCTGAGAGCCCAGCCAAGGAGAAACAGCCCATTTGTGTCACGGCAAAGATTTATCCCTGGCGTCGCCAGCAGCAGCCAGGTGAGCGCCGAGACCTTTCCCGTCATGTCCGTGGGGTGGCAATCCATCACCCTGGAGCGCTGGGCTGGGATTTATCCACTGGGACGGCGGCTGCTGGGTGATGGAAGGGAGAGGCAGAGGCAGCTGCCACGGCTGTCTCCTGGATAAATGGGAGATGATCAGGAGAAGGAAAATATGACCCCCCACTACCCCATCCCAGGAATGTGGAGCTGTGATGCCAGCAGGGGTTTGCTGGGTGCTGAGGACCAGCTGATGGACACCTCTGGCCTCGTTTTCCTGTGGGACTCTCGTGTCCCCACGGTTTGGTGTGTCCTTGGGAGTTTCCCGAGCATTGTGTGAAGGTCTGAAGGTGCAGAGCCCTCCTGCTGCAGTTCCCGGAGCTCTGGAGGTGCTGCTGCAGTGGCTGTGCCCATTGTCCCCCTGCTGCTGGCACCCAGGCCAGGCCTCACCCAGGGATGGCTGCTCGCTTTTCCAGCCTCACTGCTCCTGTTTCCCTCTCCCTGCAGGCATCGACGCCCGGGGGAGCCGCAAAGCGACCGAGGGCCGGCCGGGCCCGTGTGGCAGTGAGGACACTACAGGGGACAGCGACAGCCGGGACTACAGTGGCGAGAGCGGGGTCAGCAGGAGCCCCGGTAAGAGCAGAGAGAGGCGCTCCCTCCTCCGGCATCCCTGCGCTCCCTCCTCCGGCATCCCTGCGCTCCCTCCTCCAGCATCCCTGCGCTCCCTCCTCCAGCATCCCTGCGCTCCCTCCTCCGGCATCCCTGCGCTCCCTCCTCCGGCATCCCTGCGCTCCCTCCTCCCGCATCCTCGGAAGGAGAGCTGGGGGGTCACAAGGCCGGGAGCCGTCCGCGGGTGGTCTCCGCTGATTGTCCCCGGTCCTTGCAGGTGTCAAGAGAACCAACTCCGTGCAGGGCCAGCGGCCACCCCCACCCGCTGCTGCCGCGTCCGCCGCTGGATCCGCTCCGGCAGCAGCGCCCGCAGGTAGGAGGCGATGGGAATGAGGCATTCGGTCCCTGGGGATACCCCAGGGGCAGGGAGGGACCCTCTGGCTCGGCGCGGTGGGAGAGGGAAGGAGGGGATGTCCCAGCGAACCCCGGTGATGCCACCTCTGTCCCCAGCGCCGGCGGCAGCAGCAGCAAGGCCGGGTCCCGGCGGTCCCTCCCGCTTCCCGGAGAGACAAGGTAACACCGGGCCGGCTGCGGGGGGCTGGGGGCAGAGCGGGCCGGCGGCTAACGGGGTCCCTCCCGCAGCGAGCCCCCCGTTGGGACCCTCGGAGCCGGCCCGTGCCGCCAGGGAGGAGCGGGGAGGGGGCTTTGCCGCGCCCCCCGGCAGGGAGGACAGGCCGGCCTGGCAGCCCCCCGCTGCCACACAGCCCCCGGCCGCCCCGCCCGCATCCGCGGCCCCGCAGCGGCAGCAGCCCCGCGAGGAGGAGGAGGAGGATGCCAACAGCTACGACTCTGATGAAGGCAGTGCGTACCCGGGGAGGGAGGGGCTGTTCCTCGGGGAAGTGTGGGGTTTGGAGGAGGTGGCTGGGGAAGGCGGTGGGGGTCCAGCACGGAAAGTCCTTGGGGGATGCTGCTTCCCTCGGGGATTCACGGGCTGTTGAGGGGGAGGATCTGTGGTAGAACATTCTGGATGGGAAGAACTGCTCGGGGCCGGGAACAGGTGCTTGGATAGGAGCAGCTGATGCCCTCTGTGCTTGCTCTTCCTCCCTGGGATGAAGGAACACTAGCCTGAGCTGGGTTCCAGCAAGCCAAAACAGGGGCCAGGTGCTGAGCCCCAGCCAGGGAGGAAGTTCCTGAGCTGGAGCATCTCCTCAGGGTGGTCCTGGGTGGAATTGCTGTGGGAAGGGTGGGTGGGGATACTCCTCCTTTGCCTGGTGGGTGTTGGAGTCAGCTCCAAAGCCCCAGGCTGCCCTCCCTGGACAGTGCCTGCTCTGCAAAGCTCTGACCAGAGCTCCCGAATCCGCCGGGATTTGTGGCATTTTGGCCGCTGCCAGAACAGTCGCACTGCATTAAACAGCTTTTATGTTTGACCTGAAAATCTCTCTAATTATTACTAATCGGGGATGATTAAATGAAGTTATTGGCTGGGGTTTTAACGAGGTTCTGTTTCCTCCTCCCTCGCTGTCAGCCACGCTGGGAGCTCTGGAGTTCAGCCTGCTCTACGACCAGGAGAACAGCTCCCTGCACTGCACCCTCATCAAGGCCAAGGCAAGTGTTGCTCTTTTTTCCTTTTTACCCCTGATTTAAATCCATCTGGCTCCCAGTTTCTCTGGTAAAATGGGATGGAAGCCATGTGGCTGCTCTCTTGGGAGACCCCAGGCACGGCTGCTCCTGGCTGGGGAGGGTTGGGGGGCTTTTCCTTGAGTGGTTGCAAGAGATCTGTGGGAGTGGTGATGCCCTGGAACATTCCTCCCAGAGAAACTGTGGCTGCCCCATTCCTGGAAGTGTCCAAAGATGAGTTGGACGGGGCTTGGAGCAACCTGGGAGAGAGGAAGGTGTCCCTGTCCCCCAGTCTGGCAGGGGGTGGAAATGGGTGGTGTTTGAGATCTCTTCCAACCCAAACCACCCTGTGATTCTACAATTCTTTTTTCCAGGGGTGGGTCGGATGTTTCAGCACATCCTGGCACCCAGGGCTGCTCAGAGCAGAGGCTCTTGGGTCACTGAACACATTGTTTCTTTTTTGAGTCTTTCATGGGCAGTTTTTTCTCTACCTTGGCTTTGCTGAAAGGAGAATTCACATTCTTTGTTTCCTTTACCTTCTTTTAGGGCTTAAAACCGATGGATTCCAATGGCCTGGCTGATCCCTATGTGAAGCTGCACCTCCTGCCCGGAGCCAGCAAGGTGAGGCTTTGCCAGGTTCGGTGCATTTTGGGCTGGGGATGGAGCAGAGGGTTCTCAAATCCCCCTCAGGTCCCTCCCTCAGATCAGATTTTCCCCGTTGATTTCTCTGCTCGCTGCTGTTTCCCCCGGGGATTTCTCCGAACAGGGAGGATGCTCCCAGATGCTCAGCCAGACCCGAGGAACAGCTCATCCTGCGGGCAGGAATCTGCTCAGGCATTGAGGGAAGCTCCAGAGGAGGCACCACTGTTAAAACATCACAAAACATCTGCCCAAAAATCTAATTATGGCCAGGGCTGGAATTATCCGTTTGCGTGGAAGCTGCAGCACATTCGTGTTGGAGCTGTGGGGAGATAAAAATGGGGGAAATTCTGGCTCTATCATGGAAATTCCTGGAAATCTCCCTTCCCAGCCCAGCTGAGCTGACCTTGGTGGGCAAACCTGGAGGAAGGGATGACCACTGGCAGTGCTGGCTCTTTGCTCAGGGGCTCCGAGGAACCAGGAGTAAAACCAGGGGAAATCGGATAATAAAATCATTGGATTGATTTTACAGCTTTGCTTTAAGCACGGGGGATTCCTGGTTTTGTTCTGAGGAAATCCAGGTGTGATGTTGGGAATTGCTTTGATTTCTGTTGCTCTCATTTGCTGATATTTATTTATTTATTTATTTATTTATTTTTAATTTTGAATGTGTGTTTGTGAAAGACACACAAGTGACAGCTCCTCGATTCCCCACTGTCCCCTCCTTTAGACCATGACAGCTGTGACCTGACCCCCCTGCCCTGGGCAACTTTTCCCCTCTCCTTGAGGGAATAAACCCCAGGGAGTGACAAAATCCAGGCTCTCCAGGCCACCACGTGTCACCAAGCCCCGGCGCTTGGTGCAAAGATCCACCTTGATGCTCCCCTGGAGTCCCTGGCTCATCATGCCCCAGATGTGATGGATCGTCCCTGAGAGGAGCTGGGATTTGGGCAGGGAGGAATTCCAGGCTGTAATTCCTCCGTTTTTGTGTGATGTCCGCAGTCAAATAAGCTGAGGACGAAGACGCTGCGCAACACCCGGAATCCCGTGTGGAATGAGACCCTGGTGTACCACGGCATCACCGACGAGGACATGCAGAGGAAAACCCTCAGGCAGGCACAGCAGGAGCCGGGGGATCCCACGGAAAGGCGGGATGGAGCCGGGCCTGTCCTCACACGGAGCATCACACCCAGCATTCCCCAGGAATGCAGGGGGGATTGGGGCACACGGAAATGCAGTTTTTGGGTTAAAATCAATGGGAATTTGCTCATTTTTATGGTTCTTTTAAGAGAAGAAAAATGCCATTTTGACCTTGACATTTCATAGTAAATTGTTGATTATACTTTAATTTTTTTCATTGTAGAGATGTGTGTTTTGTGTGTCTGTACTGATTTGACCATATCCCAGGAAAAAAGTAACTTAAATATCTCTCAAAATCGGTGGCTATTTCATCCCTCAAGAAACTTCCATGTTTTGATTTCTTGCCCCATCACAAAGCAAATATTTAAAATGTTGATGTTTTTTTTTTTTTTTCCACAAACTAGAAATTTAGGGGTTGATTGCTTTTGGTCAGAGGAGATCCAAACCAAGGGTGGGTTTGGGGGAGGCTTTTCTTTGCTTTTCCCACCCACCTGCAGGGGTTGGGTTTGGCTCTGGAATCGGGCACTGCTCCAGCCTGGTTGATGTTCCCCTTTCCCTCTTCCCTCCCGGATCTCCGCGTGTGACGAGGACAAATTTGGCCACAACGAGTTCATCGGAGAAACCAGAGTTGCCTTGAAAAAACTCAAAGCCAACCAGAAAAAGAACTTCAACATCTGCCTGGAGAGAGTAATACCAGTGAGTGTCCGTGAAAATTTCTTCTGTTCCCATCAGGAATGCAAACAAACGGCGCATGAGGGATGCAGGGATGGGCTGGAGGTGCCTGACTTCCCTGGCACCTTTAGGAGCTGGATTCCCACCTGTGCCTGGGCTGATGTGATCCATCAAGGCCAGGAGATAAGAGCGTGGTGGGAATCCATGGGAAGTGACAGGAGATGAGAGCATGGTGGGAATCCACGGGAAGTGACAGGAGATGAGAGCATGGTGGGAATCCATGGGAGGTGACTCCAGGGACTGCCCCTGCTGGCACTGCCAGCCCCTGTGGATGGATGTCACCATGGAGGAGGGGACAGGTTGCTCCATCCCCTGGTGAATCTGCTGGGGTGGAGGTTGATGGAGCAGATGGACATTCCTGAGGCCCTTCCATTGCAGAATCCGGTGCAGGAGCTAAACTGCATTCCCAGGGTTTTTGCTGTGGGGTTGGGCCTCTCGTGGCGGTCTCTTTATCCTCTCCTGGTCACTCATGGCAGTCTCTTTGTCCCTTTCCCACCCCAGACAAAGCGCACCGGAACAACCGGCGCATCCCGTGGGATGGCTCTGTACGAAGAGGAGGTGAGCCCTTGGACCATCCAAACTCCACCCACGACCCCTCGTGTACCCTCCCCTCATGGAAACCCCACATTCCCTGACATCCATCCCACCCCTCCTGCTCCGCCACCGCGTTTTCCCGGCTCGGCTCCTCCGTGCCCAGCTCCGGCCGCTCCCTCCCGCAGGTGGATCGCGGTGGGGATGTGGAGGAGCGTGGGAAGATCCTGGTGTCGCTCATGTACAGCACCCAGCAGGGCGGGCTCATCGTGGGCATCGTGCGCTGCGTGCACTTGGCGGCCATGGACGCCAACGGATACTCGGATCCCTTCGTCAAGCTGTGAGTGAGCGGGAACGGCTCCGGGCTGGAGCACGCGGCCTTGGAGCCGCCTGCTGTCCTCGAGAGCTCCTTCCAAAGCCTCGGGAGCCAGCAGGAGCTGCCCAGCAGCACTCGCGGTGTCCCCGTTGTGGGTGAAGTTCTGGGGCACTGACCCAGTCCTTGGGGAGCTCCCAAAATTCCCAGATCCTGCGGTTGGAGAATCCCAGGATTGTCAAAGGCTGCGAAAAACTTCCAGATGGCGCAGTCCCACCTTGGATCAGCTCCTGCCCGTACACAAAGGGCGCGTGAGGGACATGGGGATTGGTTTGGGGCTGCAGCCCAAGGTGGAGGTGCCCGACTTTCCCGGTATCTGTAGCGATGCCTTTTCCTGGGCTTACCTAGAACAGAGGCCAGACAAAATTAAGAGAATAAAAAGCAGATATTTATTCAAAGGCCTTCTCGGTGCATTCAGGCAGTCAGAGCCACCCAGGGCTGCACCCAAAATGGACGACAGGTCGTGGGTTTTTCATGTTTTATAAATTTTAGTCCATTTGCATATCAGGGTCAGACCTCCAATTACAACCTCAGCTAATGAAGTCATCTACCCCAACATTGCCCCCCCCAGTTCCTCTGCTGTTTACATTTTTGGAGGCCTAAGACAGTGAGGTGTCCTTGAGTTTCAGGCTGAGAGAGAAGTTGTTTTGTCTGAGAGGTGAGAGCAGCAGCTCCAGAGTTACATGAAAAATAGAGAAGCCAAAAATCCTAAGGCATCAGTAGGAGTGGGATTCCCACCCGTGGCTGGGCTGATGTGACACGACAAGAGCGTGGTGGGAATCCAGGGGCAGTGGAGGCTGGAGGACACGGGGTCCTTCTCGCCACCTCTGCCCCACCGTGGCTGCAGGACAGAGGTGGCTCCGTGTCCCTCCTTGCTGCCCCATAAACCCACGTGGCTCCTGGGAACATGGGGGAAAAAGGTTTTTATTCCAGCCTCACGAGCTGCACCACAGAGAAGCCCCTGCAGCAATTCCTGGTGTGGTTTGTGTTCCTGTTTTTTTTTTCTTTGCCTTCAGAAAAAAACTCTGTTCTCCTTAAAACTGATTCACATGGAACATATTCTGCACATCTTTTTGTAGCTCAGTGGAACCGAGCGGTTTCCCTTCCCAGTCTCTCTTTATTTGTTGTATTCTCCATTTCCACAAACAGAAGATGGTGGCTTTCCATTTTTAAATCAGCTTCTAACAGATCTAATCAATCCCAGCTCTAAACTGAGTTCTGGATCTGCAGCCAGGCTGCACAGCTCCAGCCCCACACTTTTCCCACATCCTCTGGAACGTGGGAAGGGAGACTGGCCCTAAATAAATCTCTTCTAGCTCAGAAACTCACTTTTAAAGCTTATAAACTCCCACTGTTCTTGCACTTGAATTTTGAGCTGTTTTATGTTGCCCCCAGTTGGCTGAAACCTGACATGGGAAAAAAGGCCAAGCACAAGACGCAGATTAAGAAGAAAACGTTGAATCCTGAGTTTAACGAGGTACGGATGGATATTTTTTAAATTATTAAAGCAATTTACTGATTATTGTGTCGAGTGGAGGAGGTGGAAGACAAACTCCCCAGGGTCTGGCTCTTTGCTCAAGCTCCTTTCCCACTCGTGTGCCCAGGAGTATTTTGGGAATGAGTTTGCCATGGCAGCACCGCACACCCTGAGAGCTCCCTGCTGCCGGCTCCGTGTCATCCCAGCTGGGGATGTGGGTGGGATGAGCATTCCTGGGGGTGGAAATTGGAAGTTCTCCACTGGTGCTGCTTTGATGGAACACCTGGAAAGGGCTCACGTAGGTGCAAGGGGTGAGCTGGGAAAAAAGGTGCCACAGGGAAGGAGCATTTTTCCTTCATTAATTATATTTTAACCATCCTCTCCTCGGATTTTGAATCCAGGCTGGGCAGAGATCATGTCCAACCCTTGAGGAGCAGCTTTTGGGGTGTGTTTTCCTTTGGGATGTGACGTGGGTTTTCCTGTTTCTGCAGGAGTTCTTCTATGACATCAAACACAGCGACCTGGCCAAGAAGTCCCTGGACATTTCCGTCTGGGATTACGACATCGGGAAATCCAACGACTACATCGGTGAGCTGGAAGTCTCTGCCCTCTGGGCCAGGGGTTTGGTGCCTGATATGGGATTTGTTGGCTGGGAGGGGGGCCTGGGTCACCTGCCCAGGTGGGGTGATGGAATCTGGTGGGTGCACCCTGCCCACGGCCCCACCTCCAGCATCCTGGGAGATCTTCAGGGCAGGAAAACCATCCCCAGGCATTTCCATGAGATTTTTTTTGATCCGGGAGGTGGGAACAGCATTGCGGGGTGTGAGGCGTGTCCCCACAGCAGGATTTCCTGCAACACCAGCAGGGTACAAAGTCTGCTCTTCTCCCCTTTCCCCAGGCGGTTGCCAGCTGGGAATCACGGCCAAGGGCGAGCGCTTGAAACACTGGTACGAGTGCTTGAAGAACAAGGACAAGAAGATCGAGCGCTGGCACACCCTGCAGAACGAGAACCACGTCGCCAGTGATTAAAGGGAGCCTCTGCCCCGCCCTCCCCGCCCTCTGCCACTCCCCCGTAGGTCCCTGACGTCCCCGATGTCCCTGATGTCCCCATGTCCCTGGTGTCCCGTCTTCCAGCGCAGCCACGCCTCGCTACAGCCTCTGATCCCAGGGTCCTCCGCCTCCTCCAAACCCCCCTCCGCTGAAAACTCCCCCAGATCTTTTCTATTCTCCTTTATTTATGTTCCGCTGGGAGAGGGAGGCCGTTGAGTTCCCCTGGTGTGTAATTTTGGCAAGCAATAGTTCCCTCCTGACCGTTCCTCTCTCTCTCGCCCCCGGTCCCCGTGGCAGCGTTCCCGTCGCGTGTCCGGCGCTCCGTGTCCCTCCAGCCTCCGCTCCCGGCGGGAGATTTGGAGTGCCGGGGTTGGGAGCGTCGGCCTGTCCCGCTTGTGTGATCTCAATACCTCAGTTGCAATAACGAAAAAAAGCTCCTCGGCTTTGGCGTGGGTGTCACCGTCGCCTGGTGTCCGTGTCGTCGTGGTCAGGCCAAACCCGGTGTCACCGGCGTCGTCCTGCGAGTCCTGCTTGAGCTTCACCTCTGGTTTGGCCCACCTGAGCAATGTTGTGGCACGTCCTTGGCTGAGAAGATCCACCACCCACACGCCGACAGCGGCAAGGAGGGTTTAGGGAGCTCTGTGCTCGCAGGGAAGCAGGTTTGGGTCGTTTCGTGTCATTTCGGCCGCCGCGGGCGGTTCCTCCACCCGAGGAATTCGGGGACTCTGCCGCTGCGGGAGCCCAGCTGTGCTTTAGGGTTGTGACTACCTCCTCTTCACCTCTGAGCTGTGTAGTAGTGACTGGCTGAGCCCCGAGGGCAGTCCCTGGTTCCCCTCAGACCCCTCCTGCTCCCGAGGATTTGCTGTTCCTCAGGAGGGAATCTGAGGGAGCTGCTACTTCCCCCCACCCCTGATGTGTGCAAGGATTATTGCTTTGAAACACCACGACTCCTGAAATTAGCGGGAACAGTCCGAGATCGTCCAAACTTGGGTTGTTTTAGTTTGGTTTTTTTGTTTTTCCCAGTTCTGCACAAGAACCTTTGTCCTCTGTAAGCGCTTTAGGGATGGCCCGGAGCTCTTGGCTCTGCCCTCGACAGCAGGAGAGGAGCACAGGCCCGGGTCTGGCACCATTCCGTGGCTCTGGAAAACCCCAAGCACAGCCCTGTGGATAGGAGCACCATAAGCACCGTGGAATACATGGAATTTATCGTCACACCGCGCATGTTGTGTGAAACCCCCCCTCCCCGGGCCCACGAGTGCCCCCCAGCCTCTGCTGCAGCCCCTCGCTCTCTGAGTTGGATGAGTTTTATATTTTCCTGGTGTTTTCTTTATTTCCCCCCTGCCAGCAGAACTTGCTGATGTGCCAGGAATGTCCCCAGCCCTGGGTGACACAAACCCCTCCGTGCTGAGCTTGGCACATCCAAGCCTCCCCCATCCTTGGATCTCAGGGTGGGAAAAGCCAACCCAACCCACCCCGTGCATCCTCTGCCCTGGGAATCCTCTTGGACGAGGACACTTGGAAATTTCTCCCCTTTTTTTCATGGAATTCTTGTCTCTGTGCCAGTGAATGTGACATCCCCGAGCCACACTGGCCAGGCCCCAGACTGGAGCAATCCCGTGCTTTGGGATTGTTCACCTCTCCATTCCCTGCTGAAGCCTCCCTGCTCCAGGCCCAGGGAATCTGTGGGATGGTGGGAGCCAGGACCAGTGGTTGGATTCTCCCTTAGAGACATTTCCCAACCTTAACGACTCTGAGCTGCCACCATCCTTTCCAGAGGGATGGACCTGGCCCAGACATTCCTGTTCATCCCACAGCAGCGTTTGGGCACGGAGCTGTGCCGGGGAAATGTGTGGCTGAGGGTAAAAATACCTTTAAAAATCATTATTTAAACAATTCCTTCGTTTCTCCCAGCCCTGCAGCAGCACAGCCTCCTCTGTATGTGCAGAACAACTCAGTTAAGGTTACCCTGATCCCGTCCTGTATTCCCATTCCCTGTTCAGCCTGCTTTCTTTGGGAAAAGGATACTCAAAATCATCTCTTTACACCTCCAAAAATCAAGTGCAACTTGCCAGTCTCCTCAGTATTGTGCAAAACCATGGCCCTGGTCTCTGTCCCCCTTTCTTCTCAGTTTTTCTGATGGTAATTCCTGCCCTGAATGACTTCTTCTCGTTGTAAATAAAGCATGCACCTATGGATTGGGAATGGTGAAAAACAAACGAAAAAAAAACCAAGGAAAAAAAAGAAAAAAAAAAAAGAAAATTAAAAGCCTCTTCTACTGCTGTTTGCATTCAGACTCGCATGCAGTGATTTTACAGCCAAATATCAGTTTACAACTATTAAGAGAAAAAGAAAATGTTACACAGGAATTAGAAATCCTCTGGTCTTCCGCTGCATGCAGCACAACATCCTCTCTTGGTGTGGTATCTAATAAAGTGAGACTATTGGAAAAGAACAAAAAAATAAAAAAATAATAAAAAAAAAATACCAAAACAAAAAAAACCCGGGTTTTTGGCTTCTTTCATTCCCTGTGGGAATAGGAACTCCATGGGGTGGGAAGAGGGCCTGGCTCTGGGAATTCCTGAGGGCTGGGGGTGCTGGAGTTGAGTCGGGCTCGAGCTGTTGAGGAGTTTGGGGTGGTTGGGAGAGAGGCCCTGGCTCCGCTGTGGGTAACAGGGCTCAGGGTTTGGGAATATCCCGATCAAAGTCCTGCAGGTTTAAATCATCCAAGGGCTCCCCTCGCTGGGTGCCTGGGGATGAACGCCCTGGGGAAAATCAGGAGTGGCGGTGGGAGATTTTTTTCCCTCGGGGAATGAATCCAGCCCCGCAGAGCCCTCCCTCACCCCCGGTTCGAGGAGCAGGAGCCGCTCCCTCGGGTGCTGGCAGCTCCCGCTGCGCCGCTGCTCCCACCCAGCGACGATTTCCTCTGATTTCCTTTCATTCGGGCATTTTTCGGCGCAATTCCCGGGGCAGCGCTGGTGGGAGCCCCTGGAGGCAGCGGGCGGTGGCTCCGAGGAGCCCGGGGCGGTGACATCGCCCCTCGGGGACACCCGGACCGGGCCGGTGGCGATGCCCAGAGACAGCAGCAGATGTCACTGGAGCTCCAGGGATGCGGCGGGAAGGAGGTGCCGGAAGGATCCCCAGGGATTTGGGAGCTGGGGGGAGCAATCGCACCCCGCTCCTGCTGCTCCAAACGCTGCTTCTCTTCCAAACCTCCCGCGGCAGGGAAGAGCTGGGGCTTTGTCCTCTGGAAAAAACCTTCCCTGGGAAGTCCAGAAGGCTTAAAATTGAGCTTTAACTTCTTTTTACAGTTTTTGTTTTCCACCGTTGAGTTCTTCCCATTGATTTTTCCCCCTCCTTTTTTTTTTCTTTTTTTTTTCCTGCCCAGCAAGTGGCCAGCAGAGAGGTCCCGGTGGAGACATCCCAATGGAAAAGTCCCATCCAAGAGGTCCCATCCAAGAAATCCAATCCAAGAGGTCCCAGCAGAGAGACCATTCAGTTCCAGGTGAAGACTGGGATGAGGATCCCCCACATTCCCTGCTGTGTTTGTGGGTGAGGCAGCACCAGCCATGGTTGGTTGTGAATTCCTGAATGGAAAATGATTCCAAAGAGGGAAAGAGGGATTTTGAGCAATCCCATGAGAATAAGAAAGGATCCTTTTTTTCCCCTTGACTCCTACTTTTCCTCCCTTTTTCTTCTCAGCCTCTCTGGAAAGGAAGTCCTTGGGCTTGTTCAGGACCATCCTTTGCATCTTCTGTCGGTGGTTTCCCAGTTTTAATTCCATCTCATCACACCTGAGATCTGAGATCTTCCCAGTTTTGATTCCATCTCAGCACACCTGAATCATTCCGCTCTTCCAGCCGCTTTCCTCGTGTGCTGATTGGATTTGGACCCTTGGAGCAATCCCTGGATTCTCACCCCGGTTCTGGCCAGGCCAGTCGGGAGCAGGAATTTCCAGTGGTTGGGAGATCGATACAGGTTTGCTCTTCATCCAGGGGGTTTGGAAATGGGGATGGCAGCAGCACCTTAAGCAGCTGCCAGGACCTGAGGCAGGTCCTTGGCTGATCTTGGAGAAGGGCCTGGACCATCCCTGGAGAAAAGCCATGGAATGGAGATGTTGGCAAAGTCTTGGGCTCTTGTTCTGCTCCCGCAAAATCCAACGTGGCCGAGTGGCTTCTCTGCAAGGCTCCCGTGGCTCCAGGAGGTCACAGCAGCACCCAGTGCCCCAGCTCACACCCTGCAGTTTTCTGATTGCCTCCTGCGGGATAACTCATTCAAAATTCCATGTTATGGAGCTCTCCTCATCTCCTACCTGATTCCAGGATATCAGGAGCGCGCTGAGCAGGACAGAAACCTTCCCTGGTTTTCCATCTCCCGGGGGGAAAAAACCCAAAATAAATAAACCAAGCTTTTCCTCTTTAACATTTCACTTAAAAAATAGAGGAGCTCAAATAAATAAATCCCTCCTGTATCCGCTTTGGAGCCCAGCTTTTCCGAAAGCCAGCAGGGAGAAATCCCTTTATCTCCCAGGGCAGAGACAACAATGTAATTACGAGCTGGGATCAATGGCTTTCCTCTCATCAGTCCTCAGCCTAAAAGAAACTCTTCTCTTCCCACTCCAACGCCCAGAGCTTGGCCACCACCTCCTCTGGGCCACTGGTCACTGCACTGGTGAAGGTCTTGGTGGCATCTGGAGAGGCCATGCAGATTTTTCCTGGTGGAAGCTGAGTTTTGGGATGTCTTTTCCACAGGGGAGCGTTGGATCTTGAGTGGGAAAGGTCAGTGAAGACCCTCAGGGGATGCTCAGCTCCTCCCGTGCCGGTGAAATACGGAGCTGTGTTTTAGTGGTTGTGTGAATTTCCCGATTTTTTTGGGGGGAAGAAAAATCCAAGCAATAAATATCAGGTTTTTTATTGCAGGCTGCAGAATGGGAGTGCAACTTACGGCCATGGGAGAGAGGAGTGGTTGGCAGCTGCTGTAAATTCCCAGATTCCAACAAAAGTAGCGGCAGATGCACAGGATAACGGGAAGGGAATTGGAAAAGGAAAGGGAGTCTGATCAAGCACAGCCTGAATGTTAACTGGGCAGAAGGGTGACTGGTTTGTACTGGGAGAGGCCCCGGGAGGTGGAGCAGCCTCCTGATGATGGAGTCGGAATGAGGAATGCACCCTGTGGGGGAATATTTGGGATGGGATCAGTAGGATGGGATGGGATGGGATGGGATGGGATCAGTAGGATGGGATCAGTGGGATGGGATGGTGTGGGATCAATGGGATGGGATGGGGTGGGATCAATGGGATGGGATCAGTAGGATGGGGTGGGATCAATGGAATGGGATCAATGGGATAGGATCAATGGAATGGAGTGGGATCTCCAGCACATGGGAACTGGCTCCATGCCAGGCTCAGCTGGGATAATTTGTGCACCTGCCTGTGCTGCCCAACATGGGAAGTGGCATTTCCTTAGAAACAAGCGCAAAAATCCGACCTTTCCCACCCTCCTCCTGTCATCCCATGGCTTTGCTTCCATGGCTTTGCTTCCACGGCTTTGCTGTTTTCCAACCCACGCCGCCCCACCCAAGCCTGGCTGTGACGCTGAGCTCATCCCAGCTGCATTTCCAAAGAGCAGCGTTGTCCAGGACACAGGGAGTGGGTTTAAACTGGGAGAGAGTGGGTTTGGGTGGGATTTTATTCCCACAGTCCCACAGGAGTGGGATGGGATCACTCCCTCCCCCAGTCGCTGCCATGCAGATCCAGCCCTTTGCATCCTGCTGCTGCACTAAGGGCTGGAAAACTGCGTTTTCCTGGAATCCAGGTGGGGTTAATATCAGCTGGGAGCAGTTTATTGTGGAACGTGGGCCTGGCAGGAGCGGGGATGGGAGCTGGTGTGGGGGACATGGCCACAGCTCCTTTGGGAACATTTTGGGAATGCTGGGCAATGAATCCAAGCCCCCCACCAAAGGTCCCAGGCAGGGAACAGGAGGATTGGGAAGCTCAGGCAGCGGGATCTGCTGGCACCTGCCTTCCAAGCTGGATGGAGCAGCTGGAGCCGGGCTGGAAAACCGCAGTTTTCTGCTTTCAGAGATCTGAGCATTTCCCTGAATCCATTAGGGCTGCAGAGATAACGGATTTCTCAGGTCTGCTGGGAAAAAATCCCGACAGACTCCTTTCATAAACTGTCCAAACAAAAAGGCTGCCCTTGATCGGGGCAGGCTGGGGAATAAAAGAGGTGGCAGACAAAAAAAAAAAAAAAATCTATTTAGGTCGGGTCAAAGGGAATTGCCACAGAGAAGCCTTGGGGGTGTTTGTAAGCAGGATGGGCTGAATCTGAGAGGGAAGGAGCCTGAGAAATCCACGGGTGTCTCTGTCACTCCTCTTTGTCCCCTGGCGAGGGTCAGCGTCGTTAATTAAGGGCCGGCGGGGCAGAGCGGAGGAGCTGATCCGTATCTCCCCGATAACAGCCCCGTCACGGAAACGCCGAGCGCCACAGCCAAGACCTCGGGAGCCTCGGCAAATCAGGGCTTTATTCAGCATAAAAAGAGCATTTCCCTTTCAAAATCCCAGTTATTCAGCTCCGTGTGACTCCTGCTCCGTTGGAAAGGCAGGTGGGACTTCCAGAGGGGGAATTCAGCCCCTGCCTTGTCTCCAAAGCTCTCCCAAGGGATGAGGTTCCAGGAGCTCTCACCTTGCTGGAGCTCACACCTTTCACCCCCAGCGGCTCTCGGGGTGTTTTCAGTGTCTTGGCCTCACGAATTGGCTGTGATTGAGCGGCTGGAAAGTTTTCAGGGAAACAAAGCTTTGGAGACCGGCGGGAAAAGCGGGAATGTAAACCTGCCCAAGGGAAAGCTGGCCTGCCGGGCAGGACAGAGTGGAACCAAGGTGGGTTATACCCCTGAAAAATAAACTCATTCCATCCCTGGAAGGGCTCAGGGTCGGGTTGGACGGGGCTTGGAGCAACCTGGGATAGTGGAAGGTGGCAGGGGGTGGAATGGGATGAATTTCAATTCCCTCCCAACCCAAATTTTTCTGGGGTTGGTGGAGGACACAGACGCACGAAGCAAAGCCCATGGAGCAGCTGCTGAATTGGAAACCCAGGAAAAGGGAAAATAAAGCCCAGCAGGTGCCTGGGAAGGGCTCACAGGAGCTGGCGGGCTCTGGTGCACCGGGATAACCCCGAGCCTGAGCTGCTCTCCCGGAGTGGGAATTTTATCGATCTCCTTTGTTTTACAAGCGGCGCTGACGTGATGATATTTGGCAGCAGCGTTAACACTGAAACACGAGCTGCACCCGGGCCTCTTTATCTTTAATTGTTTGAAAAATGACACGGGAATGGCTTTGGCGCCCTGGAAATCATCCCGGGGCTGCAGGGGAGGGGCTGATCCACAGGTTGGGGACCTACTCGTGTGACACAGGGACCCCTGCGGGTCACTCGGCCTTTTCCCAATCTCTGGAATCTCATGGTCCTGCCAGAGGGGCTGGAAAAGTCTCCTGTGCTGATGGAAGAACTGTTGTCCCCAGGGCAGGGTGTGACAGGAGGACATGAGGACACCAGGGCCACCCATCCATGGGGACAGCTGCCGGTGGTGGCAGCGCAGCGTTCATCCACACCGGGCTATTTTCCACGTCTTTTTTCCCTCATCGGCCTGAAACCCTTGTCAGTATCCCACCCAGGAGCCGGGGACAAAGGCAGAGGGAGGTGGAGTGCGCTGACATTTAATTCAGACGAGGATTTACGCTGAAATAGAGCTGAAAAATTCCTGTCCTGGCGCCAACCGGCAGCGGCCGAGAGCTTGGGAGAGCCACGGCCAGGGAATGTTGGTCTGTGACGGGGATGGGCAGGATTGGCACTCCAGGGGTGTGGAATTGCTGCTTTTGGAAAGGGCTCTGGCACCTCTTCAGGCTGAGCTGGGGCAGGTCCCTCCCGCCGCTTTCACCTTTGGGTTTCCCTGCCCGGGGGATGATGGGGTGGGAGCTCCTCCCTTTGCTTCAGCTCCTGGAAAATCGGCCCCTGCCTGGTGGGGAATGCGCTGACCCGAATCTGCACCTCCTTAAATCCTCAAACGCCGAGGAACTTGTGGAGGGACCACAAATGCCCTGGCAGGAACTTTTAGGCATTAGTGTGGAAAGGAGCATTTTAAGCACCTCCACTCATTTATCGATGGCTTTGTGCCTCAGTGTGCAAAGGACACACAGAGATTTATTGACTTTTTTTTTTCCGCAGATTTTTATTTCGATATTCACGACAGTTGCTCCTCAGGGCAGGTGCGACTGATGCCGTGGATCTCTCGCTGCTGAGCTCACGGCAGCAGCAGCAGATCCGTGGGACAAATCCCAGCCCATGGAGCTGCTCGGATGCTCGGGATGTGAGCCAGCTCGGGATGCAGGGAGGGCGCTGCCGCAGGAGCTGGGCCCAGGAGCAGCTTCCAGAGTCCTCTCCAGCCCCAGCAGGGAATGGTCCCTCCTGGAGCTGAATAATTCAGGCTCTGCAGCGCTGCCGCTGCCGCCGGGAGCGCGGCACGGCCGGGAATGGCAATGAGCCGGCGCTGCGGAGCCGCTCAGGCTCTGAGAGCTGGGAATTCATCCTTTCCCCCTTCCAAAAGATGCCATCCCGACCCCCGGGCCATGGCCCCTTCCCGGGAGGACGAAGCTGCACGTTGGAGCCCTGGAGCTGGGCTGGATGGGCCGGGATGCGGCGCTGGCACGGGAAATCCGCTCCTGGCTCGGCTTTGAGGTGCCAGCGGTGTCATGGCCTTGGGGACAGCGGCGAGGACACGAGGTGGCTTCAGGACAAGGAGCAGCCAGGGGGCTGCTGGGCAGATAAACCTTGTCCCCAGTCCTTGTCCCCACGGTCCAGGTGTCCCCAGGGCCGGAGCAGAGCCCAGGCACCCCGGGCTGTGCCTGCAGCACCCCTGTCCCTCTGCTGTCCCTGCCCTTCGCCTCCTCCTGCTCTCCCGGCGCTCCTCTTGGCTGCGGCTTTTCCCGGGAGTGCTTCCAGCATCGTGAGGGGCAGGAGCAGGCGGGAAATCCCTGTGGAGAGCAGGAGGGTTTGTCACTGAACGGGGAAACAGGAGCCTGGAGGGTGGGACTTTGTGCCCTCCGTGTGTCCCGTGGATGGATGGACAGACGGACGGACTGATGGATGGATGGACAGGCAGAGGGATGGATGGACGGATGGATGGATGGATGGATGGATGGATGGATGGATGGATGGATGGATGGATGGATGGATGGATGGATGGATGGATGGATGGATGGATGGATGGATGGATGGATGGATGGATGGNACAGATGGACAGATGGATCGATGGACAGACGGATGGACTGATGGATGGATGGACAGGCGGAGGGATGGACGGAGGGACGGATGGATGGATGGATGGACGGATGGACGGAGAAACAGATGGACAGATGGATCGATGGACAGACGGACGGACTGATGGATGGATGGACAGGCGGAGGGATGGACGGAGGGACGGATGGATGGATGGATGGACGGATGGACGGATGGATGGATGGATGGAGGGATCGATGGACGGACAGATGGATGGACAGATGTCAGGCTGGGATGCAGGAAAACAAAAACCATGGATGGATCCGTTTCTGCACCAACAGAGCCGGCGTTGGGGTCCTGAGCAGCACCTGGAACGTTGCACGTTGTGGGATATCCAAGGGGGATAACGGTGCCGAGCCTCCCATGGATCTGGTGCCCACCCCTCCCGCAGCTGCTGGAGCTGCTGACATTCCTGCTCCATTTTCAGGACGAGCCGGGCTGTGGATAGAATAATTTGCTGGGAATCATTAACCTGGTGATGGAGGCTTTGGATAAACGGCTTAGCCTGGCTGGGGGAAAATGGCTCAGTGGTGGCTCTGGAAAAAAGGGAAAAGGGAATGGGATGAGCGGTGGGGAACTCAGGGGATATCAAGGCTGGGGTCTCCTGATTCCACTTTCAGCCCCATCCCTGAGAGGGAAAGGAGCAGGAACGGGGTGTGAGCACCAGAATCCTGCCCAGCCATGGGATTTATGGATAAAACCCCAGGCCTGCATCCCAGCGCTGCTGCAGGGTCAAAGGGGAAACTGAAAAGCAGCTTAGGGACCCGGAGCTTTTCCTATTTTTGGAAATATTGGAGATGGTGGGAAGTGGCGTCGGGCAGGAGGGGTTTGGGGCCAATATTCCCATTTATCCCAGAACTGTGCCAGACAAGCAGGTTTCCCAGGAAGCTCTGAGCAGGCAGAAGGAAGGGAAATGCCACCAGCTCCAGCTTGAGGCGTCTTTGCAACTTTTCTGGCTGGATCAGGTTTAACTCTGGAGCAGGGCGAGCCCTAAATGCCGATGGTTGAACCCAAACCGCCCCAGGATCAGGTGCCACCCCCTGTCCCCGACGGGGCCCTGGCCCTGTTATCTGAAATTGATGCAATTATTCTTCTGTCAGAGTAATAAATTTCTGTTCCGCGGTGCCCAGCGGACCCTAAAGCAGAACAAATCCTTTAACAAACCCGGGATGGGCCTTCCTGGAAGCCGGGATGTTGGGTTGTTAAGGAGAGGAGCAGGTTTGGGAATGTTTAATGAACGGGTGTCTGATATTCCTTGCTTGCAGTGTACCTCTCTGATTAGCAAACGTTTTCTGCTCGCTGATTAACTTTGTTTATTTCTTAATTAGGCTCAGCACCGGCCTTCTCGTGGTTCCCAAATAATTGTTTGATTAATGAGCCTGGATTTACATTTTCATTCAGCCCCTCCCCCAATTAGCAGTGCCAGCACAGGCAGAGCTGGGCCCTCAGAATGACAATTTTAGCCCATTAGGTAATAACTGTTCTATTGATCAGGGAAAATGGAGCATGGGCAGTAAATCCACGGCTGAGACACAGAATTCCCGGCGGGAATGTCGGGAATGTACCCCAGCAGCACCTGCTGCTCCCCTCCCTTTGCCTCATTGGTGATTAAGGGGCTTTAATTGATTCCAGTTTGGGCATTGATTGGTGAGGGAGGGCTCCCAGTCAGGGAGCGGAATCACCGCATCCAGGGATGGGGTGGGATGGGATGGGATGGGATGGGATGGGATGTGGTTGGGAAATGGTGAAAGAGGAGTGGGGTGGGGATTGGGATGGGGATGAGAAATGGGGATGGGATGGGATTGAATGGGGAATAAGGGATGGGAATGGGGATGGGATTGAACGGGGAATGAGGGATGGGAATGGGGATGGGAACAAGGACAGGAACAGGAATAGGGGCAGGACCAGGGATGGGAACAGGAAGGGACAGAAGGACAAAGAGCAGGACACTGCCAAGGAGCCGTTCGGCTGCTGATCCTGGGGGAAGGGAGACGAGTCCCTGCTTTTCCAGTGGGGAGGAGGAGACTCTTTTCCATATTCCCAGAGGACACACCACGTCACTGTGACAAGGACGTCACCCTGGAAGGGCTTTGTCCCTCGGAGCACTCCAGGAGAGCCCGGGGCTGTATTTGCTCTTTGCTCTCACCACAACCATGGCTTTTTCTCTCTTTTTTTCTTTTTTTTTTCCCATGCTGGATTCTGCTCTCCAAAAGTAGGACACAGCCACTCCACGTGTCTGCTCCAAAGCTCCGTAATCTCCTGCCGCTGGCCAGGCTCGGGAATCGTCATGCCGGGAACCCTCTGGCCAGGAGAGGCTTTGCCAGGGCTCCGTGGGCTCTGGATCCGGCAAGGAGAGGTTGGAGGGGATGGAAACCATCTCCAAGGATCCCTTGGATCTCCTCTTGTTTCGTGGGAGCGATGCCACCCCAGCCTGGGGACAACCACGTGTGTGGCACTTCCTCCTTCCCACCCATGGCCACATCCCACTCCCTCATCCCGGCCCCGGGATGCTCCTCATCCTCACCAGCAGGGAGGGAGGAGGAAGGAGCAAATCCCTCTGCCAGGAGCTGCTGGGGGAGGGTGGCAAAACAGGGCAAAAATGGGGATTTTGGAAGGCTTTCCTGAGTTTCCCCATTCCAAGTGGGAATAAATCTGGATTTGCCTCACTGTTCTCCAGCTTTTCCCCCTCTGGTGTGCAAACCAGCCCCAGGGAGGGCGAGGAACAGCTCACAGCTCGTTTATCAGCCAGAGCTAAGGGAAGAGCCAAAATCCTGTGGCAAAGCCAGGGGAAGCAGCTTTGCCTCTGGATTTGCTGCTCCGTGGAAGCACCAGGACGATCCCTGTGCACACAGAGGGGTCCTCTGCTCCTCTCCCCGGCCAAACAACAGGATTTGGGGATCTGCTCGGGCTGGGAATGTCCTGATCCAGCCCAAAAGCACCCCCAGGGCCACGGCTGGGAGCAGCCACAGCCTCAGGCCGAGCCCCAAGCTCCACAAGGAAAATTTCCAGTTCTGCTCTGTGTCCTCTCCATCCACGATGGAGGATTTGTGCCTGCCCCTGCTCTGGCCCTTCCCCACATCCACCACCGTTATCCCGAGGATTTCACCGTGCACGGCCCATTCCCGAGGCTCCCAGGAGCTGCTGCAGGATTTCTTTCCCCGCATCCCGATGCTGCAGCCGGGACCCGCTGCCCTTCCAGGGTGGGTGCAGCTGGGAATCCCCTCACTGATCCAAACCCTTCTCCCCTCCAAAGTGCCCAAAAATTCCTGCCTTCAAATGTTTTTCCTCTAAAAGCCCCAAGTTTTCCAGGCAGGAAGGAATTCCAGGAGCTGGTTGGGGATGCAGTCCATGGATTCTCCAGGCACAGCCACATCCCAGCGCCTGCTGCTCTCCAGGGGCAGCTTGGAAACTCCAGCACGTGAAAGACAAACCCAGATCCATGAATTCATGGGAAAAATTGGGAATTCGACCCCTTTTTGAAGTCTCAGGGAAGGTGCTGAGCGTGAGGGAGGCTGCGGGGACGGGAGCCGCGGCCGGGATGTGCTTCCCACACTCCTGGAGCACCAGGAATACTCAGGACACCCCTGGCGGGAATCTCCATCACATTTTGGGTTTCACCAGCCCTGACAAACGAAGCCCTGAGCCCAAGGTGAGCCGGGAGCAGCCCCACGGATGGCAAAATGCCCATTCCTGGGGAATTCCTGCCTGGCTGGAGGAATGCTTTGTGTTCAGGGAGCAAACGGCTCTGGCTGAGGACAAGGAGGGATGGTTTTAAACAAAAAAATGGGAGATTTAGATTGGATTTCATGAAGAAATCCTTCCCTGGGAGGGTGGGGAGGCCCTGGCACAGGCTGCCCAGAGAAACTGTGGCTGTTCCATCCCTGGAATTCTCCAAGACCAGATTGGATGGAGCGTTCCCTCTTTCCCTGAGCCATCCTTGCCTCCCCAAACCATCCCTTCCTGCCCTAAATCTCTCTTTCCTGCCCCAAAACGCTCCCCTCCCCTGTCCCGTGCCAGCAGCACAATCCCAAAATGCTGATTTTTATCATTTGTTATCAGGACAGTCTGGTTTGGGCCCTGCTGACACACGGGACGTTGTATTCCAGGAGTTCATCCCTGGGGAACAAATAAACAAACAGAACGTTGGAAACCTCAGGAATTTTTTAAAGAGCTTATCAAAACCTTTTTTTTTTTTTTTTTTTTTCCCCTTTTCCCACAGGCAGAGAGGCTGAAAGGGGAAATATCCCCTCCATCTGCATTCCCAGCACTTCTTTTCCCTTCAATCCCTTAATCCTCTTCTTTCCAGCTTTAATCCACACGTTTGCCTCTTCCTTGTTTGGTTTTTTTTTTATTAATTCCCCCCACTCCAAATAATCACAAAACCGACACCAAGGCTCCGTGAGCATCCGCAAAAGCCTGAGCATGACATCATCCCAATTCTTTTTTTTTTTTTTTCCCCTCTTTTTACCCCAGAATGACCCTGGATTTGCAGCCCCGGGGCGTTCCTTGGGATTGGACATCCATCACTGGAGCGGCTCCCCCCTGGAGACATCCCGGTCAGCGGCATCCTGATGAGTTAATTAAGGAAAATCCAGGCAGGAGAGGTGCGGGAATGCTCCTGGGAGAGGTTCCTGGAATTCCCAGGGGAGTGTGGCCAGGCTGCTTCCCGGGAAATGCCAGAGCTGAGGAGAAACCTTGAGCAGCTCCGAGAGGATCACGGAGGGTTGGATTCCCATTCCAAAGAGAGGATTCCCAAAATTCCCCCTGCAGCTGCCAGGGGCTGCTCCATCCTTTTCAATGCCCAGGATGGCACCGCATGGATCTCCTGCCTCCAACCCCTCCAGATCCCAAAATTCATCCCTAAAAACAACTCAAACCCTTCAGGAAAACTCTGCTGGGCCCCATTTTGGTGATTCCGCCTTGTTCCTGCCCCAACTGTGCCGCTGGAAAACGTGGAAGAGTGGGAAAGGCCAGCAGGAGCTCGTTATTCCACAGCTTTCCTGATTCCTGGGAGTTACTCCCTTTCCTGCCCCACTCCTCAGAGGCACCGAGAGCACGAGATTTGCTAATTACTGACTTTTAATCAGCCCAGCTCCCCAATCCAGGAAAACCGGGAATGCAGGGACATTTTCCACCCGCAGAGGAACTCCCTGGGAGCTCAGCAGGGATATAAAGAAACCAAAAAATGCAACGAGGCTCCTTTTCCTGCCCTTCCCTGGGTGTCACCTCCTGAATAACCCAGCCCTGGAAGCACAAGCACAGCCTCATCCTCGCGAGGAAGGCAAAACCTCTGGAAAACCCCTGGGATGGAATTTCGAGGACCAGCAGGAGAGAAACTCCCTTTCCCTGCACTCCCCCAGGGAAAAAAAAACAAGCTAAAGAGTTGAATTTCCAATCCCAAAAGACCCCAAACGTGACTTCAATCCCAAAACTGTTTTCCCACAGAGCAGAACAGCACCAGGTGATCCATTTCCATTGGAGGTTCTGACCTTTCTGCTGAGGATCTTCCCAGCCATCCCATTTCCAGCTTTTTTTTTTTGTACTTCCTAATCCTCCAAACGAGATTGGATGCAGCTTTTTTTAATATTATAATGCACTGCACCCTCTTTTTTTCCCCAAGCCCTGGCGAGCCCGTGGGTAATTAGAAGGTTTTTAATGGCCACGAACGAGGGCTGCGGTGCTGGGGAGGAGGGGACGTCACTCCAGTGTCCTTTTTGCCAGGATTTGCCCTTTTCCAGCGAAAGCCACCCCGGTGCCAGGGCACTGGGAGCAGCTGGCTCGCTTTCCCTGGATAAAGGTGGCGCCAGGAACCTCCACAATCACTTTTGGCTCAAAACCCAGCGGCCCTGACGTTGGGATTTATCTGGGGACGCTTCAGGCCAATGTCAAAAGTTCCTTGTCCGTAACCTCGATGCCTTTGGGATAAAATCCGCCCTTAAAACCCTGCGGGATCGGGTCCTTCTGCTGCAGGATCGTTGGGAGTCGGTCCGTAAGGAAAAAAGATTTGATGTCTCAGGAGGATCCTGGGAAGCCAAACTTCATTCCAACAGATGGAGGTCCCTGGGGAAGGCTCCGTGCGTCCCATCGGGAGAGCTGGGATTGCAAACACCCCCTGGGAGCTGCCCAGGGAGAGGAAGTCTCCGTTTTTATAAAAAAAAACAGGGAAAAATTGCTGGGTTTGGGGGGAATATGGGAGAGTTTGGAAGCAGGGAAAGCCCTTGGGGGTGGGATCCGCCGGCCCAGCCCCCGGCTGGTCTCAGCTCTCCCCATTCCCGCAATTCCCGGATGCAGGGAACGGCCAAATCCAAGGAGCCAAACACCGGGAGGATTAAAACAGCACAGAGCAGCTCCTCAGCCCCAGCCCGGAGCCGAGGCGGCATTCCCAGCCCGGTTTCCTATGGAAACGAGCGCCGCGGTCCAGCCGCTCCCTGCGCCCGCCCGGGGCGGGGTCGGAGGCTCCTCGCACGCGGATCCCGGATCCCGCATCCCGCACGGATCCTGAGCCTTCCCCGGGCGGGATCCATCCCTGCCCTCGGCTGCTGCATTCCCGGGGCTCCAGGGATGGGGATCCCAGCGGGATGAGCGAACCTCTGCGGGTGTTTGTGCCCCCCGCTCCTCCGGCACCGGGAAAACTCCGCTCTCCCAGCCCGAATTCCCGGCTGCAGAGATTCCCAGGCCATGGAAGGAGCTGCCTCAATCAGCTGCAGGCACAGGGGTTTCCTCTGGAGCCTTTTTTGATTCCCTCCTCACCTGGAGGGACTCGCGGTGTGCCACAGCCTGGAACGCTGAGGGGTTGGGATCACACCTTGGAATGCTGAGGGGTTGGGATCACACCTTGGAATGCTGAGGGGTTGGGATCACAGCTTGGAGTTGTGAGGGATTGGGATCCCAGCCTGGAATTGAGAGGGACTGGTATCACAGCAGGGAATGCTGAGGGATTGGGATCACAGCCTGGAATTCTGAGGGATTGGGATCACACCAGAGCCAGTCCCAGGCAGGGGCTGTGGGTCCCAGCTGCCACCAGCACCCCCTAAAAATCCCCCCCAGGGCTGAAGTTGGCAATAAAAGGGGTGGGAAAAAAATTCCCGCTCACTTTAACCTCTTTAGAGTCGTCATTTTTCTTATTCCCAGGGTCGGGAAGTTTCGAAATTAATTTTTAATTGATCTGACAGTGAAAAAAAAAATCTCCATATATGCAAACGCACACAGATACATCCCATGATATATTTATACATGCATTTATTTTGATATCTTTAGCTGTGATATATTTTTATTCAGAACGCTCATTTAGATCATTTATATACATTTACGTCTATATATGTAGGGATATAATTTTATAATTTATGGCCGTGTTTATATTTATATTGACACATGGATGTATTTATTTATTTATATTTTAATTGTCGGTTCAATCCCTGCTGCCTCCAACCAACAATTCCCTGGCCGCTCCCGGGTGCCGGGAGGATGGAACCGAATTCCCGAGGGGGATCCGGATCCTCAGCACCCCTCGCTTTGGGCGCAGCGCCGGGGGCTGCCGCATGGCTGAAAAACGGGGAAATCGAGAAATAAATTAAAAAAAAAAAAATCTGAATGCGGCGGCGGGTTGGCGGGAGGGAAGGGGTTAAGGCCGGCAGCCGGCGGAGGGAGCGGAGCCGCTGGATGGAGGCGTTAAGAAGCGGCGCCCGGCAGCGGCTGCGGGCAGAGCCGAGCGGCAGCCGCCGGGCCGGGCTCCCCTCCGCCGCTCCCGGCACCGGCGCAGCCCCCTCGGGGGTCACCGGCACCGGCAGAGCCCCCCCGGCAGCGGGGCCGGGCCGCGAGCAGCGCCCGGAGCCCCCCCGGCCCCGCCGCTCCCGGGGGCGGCCGCGGATGGAGGCGCGGAGGGATGGATGGAGCCGGGGATGGAGCGGGGGATGGAGCGGCCGGAGCGGCGGCGGGGCCGGGAGCAGGGCCCGGGGACGGGGAGGAGGGGNAACGGTGAGGAGGAGGCGGAGAGGGAGGAAGAAGGGCTCGGGGAGGGGGTAGCAGGGGATGGAGGCGCTGCAGGAGGGGGCAGCGCCGTAAAACCGGGGGATAACGGTAAAAAAACCCACCCGAATTAACAACCAAAAAAAAAAAATAAGAGGAGAAAACAAACAACACCCTCCACCCCTCCCCGCGCGCCTAAAAAAAAATTTAAAAGATAAAAAATAGGAGAAAAAAGGAGCACGAAGCTCCGGGAGCGGGGGGTCGGCGGGACCCCGGGGCGCCGGGAATGGTGCGTGGGAAGCGGCGGCGGCGGCGTGTGCGGGAGCCGGGGGGCAGCGGGTCCCCCCCGCGGCTTTGCGGGAGCTGATGGCTCCCGCCTCATCCCGGCAGGGATTTTTCCCTGGTTCCTGCTGGTTTGGGAAGGATTTCGCTTGGCGGAGGGAGCCAGGCAGGAGAGAGCTCCCCTCCTCCTCCTCCTCCTCATCCTCATCCCTCATCCTGCTTCCCAGACTTTGTGCAGGAACATCTCCGCCAGGGAGACAGGGAATTTTAGGGAATGTAATCCTTCCAGAAGCCTCTCCCCTGTTTATTTCCCTCTCCCCACATCCGCGCTGGCAGCTCGGGGGAATATTTGAATATAAAGACGAGCAGGGAGAGCAGAGGCAGCGGCAGAACGGCGTGAAGGTAACCTTGAGCTGAGCCCTGCAAAGCCCGGCCTCGGGCAAGGCGGGATTGGAGAAACTTTCCCGGCAATCCAGAGCTGGGAATCGCAGCCTGGAGCTGGGAATCGCAGCCTCGGGGTGCCCCCACCCAGCCGGGCCCTTCTGCACCTTCCCATCCGGTGAGTGCCGTGTCCGTCCTTCCTTCCTTCCTCTGGGAATTTATCCGGGAGTTATCCTCTGTGAGGGGCTGTCCCTTCCCTGGGCTTGGGAAAGAGCTCTCCCCTGGAATATCCAAGGCTGTTGAGCTCCAGGGGCTCCTCATTAGCAGTTATTATATACATATTTTATTAATATATATATTTTACTATTATATATTTTATTAATCTATGTTTTATTAATATATATTATAGATTTTTAAATATCTATGATTATATTATAAATATTATTGCAATTACTGCGGCTTTGAATCCATTATATCCCATCTATCCTATATAGTACCAGCAGATATTATGGGGTTTATTATCATTTATCTAATAATATATTTATTATTTTATTATTAGCCACTACCATGGGTTTTATATACATTATATTTTAATATTCTATATATTATTAGGAGTCATTAGGCCCGGTGAGAATTCCCCAGGGGGTTTTGCTCAGGTTTTGGATGCCTTTCCCAAATCCTGGTGCCCAAGGAGCCGAGTCCAGCTGCAGCACTGTGCCCGGATGTCCCTGTCCTTCGGGGTCCCTGATGGATCCTGGCAGATGGGAACCCCCCATGGGGCCCTGGTCCCCCAACAGCCCAGCTGGGATTTGGGGGTGGTTTTTGTCTCCCAAAAAAAAAGCTTTGTTCTGTCTGGGGAATCTTTTCCCCATGGAAAATGGGGAAATCATATTCCCAGTGGTTGGCCCCAAGGCTGGGCCGACCCTCAGCAGCTCCAGGATCCCACCCAGAGTCGCATTTCCCACGGGTGAGGCAGGATCCCTTTCTCCCAGTGTGGGATCCAGGCTCCGTGGGTGTCCAGCATCATTCCCAGCTCAGTCCAGATCCCGGGAAAATCTCTGCTTCTCCCCCCTTGGGCTACCAGGGACTCAGTCTCTCCGAGCTCTGGGATGGAATCTGTGCTTCCCAGCGTGTTGGCTGTGTCTGGAGCCAGGAGCTCCTCCCGGGGCTGGGGAAGGAGCGTGGGACAGGAGGATCTGCCCTGAGGGCTGAGCCCGCAGCTTCCATGGGAACGGCAGATCCCTTCCCAAACCGGGCCTCCCCTCCCTCGCTCAGCGCCGGGTGTGCAGGGAAAGAAAGGAATCGGCTCTCCCGGGAAAGGAGGTTCTGAAGGAAGTGTTGCACGAAATCCTCCTTCTCACTCCGTGAATGTCCGCGGGCTGCGGAAGGCGTTGTGTGCCGCGGGGAAAGCTCGTTAGTTAATTGCCCCAGTGCTGCTGTAATCCCGGATTAACGGGGCTGAGGGAAATCTCCGCGGAGCAGAACCGAGCGTGGGATTTGCAGCGAGGTTGGGTTCGGCTCTTCCCTACCTGGGGAGTCCATCCTGGCCTGGATGTGCCGGGTGCTCCCATGGGAAGAGGTTTCAGGACCGTGGGGGGGGGTCACAAATCCCCCCGATGGTCCCCACGGATCCCATCCCGGCCTCTGCGGGATTTAGGCTGCTCTGAGCACCCTGAGGGGGGTCCTGTAGGTGCTGCCGGTGGGATGAATCCGGATTTCCCTCGGGGCAATCTCCCTTTGGGGTTTCTCGTCACCTGCCGTGAATCCTGGAGCCGGTGCCCGGAACCTCGGGATAATCCCCTTTGGCTGCTGCGGGGTTTGTTCCTCGCCGTGAAGCACAAGGAGGAAAAGAGCAGCGCCGTGGCTTTCCCTGGAATACGGAGCTGCCAGGCTCGGGCTGTGCCGACTCGGGAATGCTTTTCCACAGGGACAGGGATGTGCCGGTGTCCAGGGATGCCCGTGCCGGAGGGCTTGGGGAGGGTGGGCAGCGCGGGGAGGGCCGGGCATCCCCCAGGGATGGCTGCCAGCCATGGAAAAGTCCATCCCGTAGATCCCAAACCTCCTTCTCCTGCGGGATTCAGGCGGCTCCGGCGGGGTGGGGGGGGGAGCTTTGCTGAGCCAGCAGCTGGCCGGGATCCAGCTGTGCTTCCCTGCGGAACAGCCCCGGCCTTCCTCCCGCCCTCCTCCTCCTCCTCCTCCTCCCGGCTCCGGGAGGCAGCGCATCCCCCGGGATGCACACCCCGGGCCCCGAAGGGTGATTGAAAACCTCAACCGGGTTTTGCAGGGCAGGAGTGAAACACCCGGAACGCGAGACCTTAAAAGTCCTTCGGTTAAACCCTGTCACGGGCACTCGGCGTCCTCCGAAGGAATTACATCACCTCTGCCAAGGGCTGAAGTGCCGGGTGACTGGGAAGGAACGGGAGAGGGAGGCTGGGAGCATCCCCGGGTGCCACTGAGACCCCGCAGTCCCAAATGCCGCTGTGTGTCACCCAAAAATGGGGAATTGGAGGGGAAATGGAGGTTTCTCAGCCAGGAGTGCAGGGATGGAGTTGCTGCCGGCAGCGGGAATGCTCGGGGGGAATGCTGGAAGCCGGCAGGGATGCGGTGGGGGAAGGTTGGGATCCTGCCCCCCAGCACCCAAATTCCCGGAGCCCTGGGCCCAAAGCAGGGAGCTCCCCGCTCCTCCCACTCCAGCCCCTCCAAAACACCCCGGGATGACGCTGCTGGGGAGAACCGGATCACCCAGACCCCTGGGTTTGCTGCCGATTAATCAATTAATGAGAATGCTAACGATGCTGGGGAGGGGGCAGCAGGTCCCACGGCGGGGTCCCCGCGGTGCCGCCTCTTTTCCATCATCCCACAATTCCCTGGACCCTCTCCCTCCCCGCTGAAACCTCCGCAATCCACGGCTGTTTCCTTCCCTGCCTTCGGCAGCGCCGGCTGCTTTTTTTAAATGATTCATGGCTTAAACCGTTTTTCTTTATGAGCTGCTTTTCACACTTGCGAGGGGAATTCAGCCTCCAAGAAGCTGGAACGGGCTTTGATGGAATTGTGGGTGGAGGAGCAGAGCGTGAAGTGAAAAGTCCCCATTTTCAGCTCCACTTGGGCCATTGTGGAGGAGAATACCCAGGGAAAGGAGCGGAGTCATGGAGATGGGATTACCTGGGAATGAGTGGCCTGGAGGCAACGGCATTTCTTTGCTTCTGGGGGCTGCAGCAGCCTCCTCATTCCAGTTTGGATTGGTTTTGGGAGTCCCTGGCCTGCCCCACAGCGAATTCCCACCACCACCGTGATGATCCCACCCCGTGCCAGGTCGTGGCTGTGGGGTCTGGGTGGGGATGGGCATCCCTTGGGTAGGAATTGGCACCCCTTGGACAAGAATCAGCATCTCCTGGGCAGAAATCAGCATCCTCTGGGTGGGGATGAGCATTCCTTGGGCAGGAATCAGCCTTCCTTAGGTCTGGGACATCAGTGTGGATTTGCAATGCCAGGCAACTCAACCTCGTCATTAAAAACGGGGTTAAACTTCCTTAAATCAGCTCGATGAAACAAAATTGCCTTTCTGGGCCAGGCTGCAGGCCCTGGGCTGGTGCAGCACTGTCGGGTTATGGGAACAAGCCAGGACAGGATCCATCCCGGTGTTCCTGGGTTTATTTATAGCTCAGCCCTGGCAGAAACGGGGCTGGTGCCCTGTGGGCTCGGCCCCTGGAGAGCGCAGGGAGCCCCGAGAGGAGGTTGTGCAATTAGCACGGCCTCGTTTCAGAGCAGCCTTTCAGAGACCTTAATCAGTCAGTCTGGGGCAGCCCCGGGTGGATCCGTGATCCTGCTGGATCCCTCCGGAGCCTGGGGCCTCACGCCCTGGGAAAGTGCTGAGATCAGCAATAAACTCCCAGGATATTCCCAAATCAGTTTTTATCCATAAGCAAAATCAGCTCCTTAATTCCGGTCCAAACCCCTCCATGGATTCCCAGCGGGGAGGGAGATTTGCAAATCCCACAAAAGGCTTGGGAAACCCGCACAGAAATCCACCGGCAGATGGGAAAGTCCTGCCCCGGATTTCCAAACGGAGCCAGTAAATCCCAAATGAGAGGTTTTTCCTTTGTATCCCTTGCTGATTTGGGATTTATGGAATCCCTGTGGAAGGGATTTAGAGGCTCCACAGGGAAGCACAGGAAGCCTGGGAAGTGTCTCACCCCTGAGGATGAGGATCTGATCCCGGTGCAGCTCCCTGGGATGAGTCTGGAAGCTGCTGAGTCAGCTGGTTTTAAGGCTTCCCCAGCGGAGGGGAGGCACAAATCCATTTCTCAGCGAAATGAAGGCAGAGAGAAGCTGAGTAAATAAACTTGGCTCGGATTTGAAGGCGGCTGATGGCTCCGTGTGCACGGCCGGCCCCTGGGAGAGGCTCTGGAAGGTGCTGGAAGCTCCAGGTGTGCCCTGCTGGGACAGAATCATCCACTTCCAACATCCCAGTTTATCTCGGTTTCATTCCCAGCCTTACTGGTGTTTAAACTCAGCTCAATGGATCTCATTTTCTGCTTCTTTAAAGAGCGGGAAAAGGGCGAAAATCCATTTCCATGGGGCTGGAAAAGAGGATGGCAACTCCACCCGGAGCTTGGGCTGCCCAACCCCTGCCTGGGCAGCAATTCCAAAGACAATGCTGGGGACATTCCCGTCCTCTGCAGGACATTCCAAGGGATGGAGGCTGAAAGGTTTGAGGGATGGCAGCGCTGAGGGACCCCAGTATGCCTGGGGGTTTGTACTGGTGTCACTGGTCGGTGCTGGGGAGGGCAGGAAGCTGCAGGAACTGCTCTACAGTGGCACTTGTGGAACTGCTCTGGAGGGACACGGGGTGTTCTGGTGGTCCCTGCACCCACCCGGGTGGCTTTTGGTGAAGGTCCGGGGAACCTCCATGCGCTGGGTGTCCCATGGGTGCTGCACCCCACGGACTGGGATTTTTCACCTCAACCCCTGGGTCCTTCACGTCATTTCCCGGCTCAGCAGACGCCTTCCAGCATTCCCAAGGGTGCCCAGAGGGGTGCAGGGCCCTGCTGTCCCCACGTCCCGGGGCGTGGGACCGAGGTCGGTACCTGCGTCACAGCCCTGGCGTGGGGTCACCCCATTGTTGTCACCACCCCTCTGCTTGCCAGCCCTGTTCTTTCCCCGGCCCTGTGATAAGAAATGCTAACGAGGGGACGAAATCGGATATTCCCGCGGCCTTCTCCTCCTAATGGAATTCTGCTGGTGCTTAATTTGCTGCTTTTAATGGGCCCATTGTCCTCCCGGGCTTGGGGGAGCCACGTGAGGGTGTTTGGCCGTGGTCGGGTGGGAGGTGGTGCCTGAAGACCACTGAACCTTGGGGTTCGATAATTGCGGAGCAATTCGAAGACAAGCCCCAAATCCATAATTTATGGGCCCTTCATTCATCCCCGCGGCCGTTCCTGAGTCGCTCCCGCCACTCCCAGACCCGTTCCCACCTCCTCATGCACAGGGGGATGGATAAACCTGGATAAAGCTGGCAAATTATCCAGGATTTCCTTGGCCTGGGGACAGCTGACTCCGCTCAGGGAGGTGGATTGTGTGTGGAGTGATGCTCAGCCGGGTATCCCGGTGCTGGGATGAGAATTTCAGCTCCTGGCAGGAGTGTGGTGATGGAGTGTTGGGTACCCAGTGCTGGGATCAGGATTTTGACTCCTGGAGGGACTACAGTGATGCAGAGCCGGGTATCCCGGTGCTGGGATGAGCATTTCAGTTCCTGGCAGGAGTGTTGTGATGGATGTAGCCAGGAAACCATTCCAACCATTCCCCAATCCCGGCTGGACCCACATCCTGGGAAATGCCCCCACTGGGCTCCGCTGTGCTTTGGCTCTGGGAGAGCAGGGAAAGATTCCCCAACCTGGGGGGATTTTCCCAACCCTGCAGCTCCCCGGGTTGGATCCGTCCCCTGGGATGCAAGCAGAGGGGTGGGCGAGGGCTGGCGGACAAACCCCTCCGTTCCCTGCTGTCCCAGCAGTTTCCCAAGCCGCCGCCGCGGCAGCAGCCGCCGCAGGCCGGGCTGGGGACGCTGCATTGCGCTGGCCGGGGACTGTCCCCGTTCGCTTCATTGGTTTGGGTGACAAAGTGTGGCACCGCTGTCCCCCGGGCGCGCCGCAGCGGAGCGGAGCCGGAGCCGGGGAGGGGTGAGGGCGGCGGGGATGGAGCCCCTGGGGACACCGCGGCGGGGGAGGGTGGCACTGGGGACACGGGGTGGCTGCTGCTTGATCCCAGCGCGGCGGATCCGTGCTGGCAGCACAGGGAGAGCTGGTGGGATGCAGGGAATGATGGCGCTGTGGGATGATTCCTGCATCCATCACTCCCTGTATCCCCAGCGCCTGGTGATGCTGGCAGCACTGGTGCCATACTGGGAGCACTGGTGTCCATACTGGCAGCACTGGTGCCCATACGGGCAGCACGGGTGCCATACTGGGAGCACTGGTGCCATACTGGGAGCACTGGTGCCATACTGGGAGCACTGGTGCCGGCTCTCCCTGCCGCCCCCGCCGCCTGTGATCCCCGGCAGCCGGGAGCCCGGAGCCGAGCCCATTATCTGCTCGGGACAATTAGCAGAAGCATTAATGGAATATATGCAAATGCGCGGTAATTGACCTGTGGCTCCGCAGTTCATGATGGAGAAGGATGAGCTCCAGATGGCTTAATGAGAGTAATTTAAGCCCCTTCTTTATGTGCTGTGCTGGAGCCTGGCAGGGCCGAGCCGGGGAGGGAGGAGGAGGAGGGGTGGCACTGGGGGCACTGGGGACACCGGGGAGCAGGGACAGCCCCGGCGCCGTTCCACTTGCTCCCCAATCCAGTTCCCATCCAAACCCCGGGAAGGTGGATTTGTTCTGGAGCCAGGGGAAGCCATAAAATCCTGGGCAGGGAGCACGGGAGAGCAGCCAAGCACCCCCAGGACCGCCGGGCTGGGGGCTGCTCTCCCACCATGGCCCCCCTCCCTGGCCATGCCGAGGTGCCACCCGTATCCTGCCACATCCCGCACGCGGAAAAACCCAAATCCCGAGCAGTTTCCTTGCTCAGCTGCTACTCCGAGGTTACTCAGCCTTTACTCCGGCAGTGTTGGCTCCGGGCGGGGCTGGGGAGGGTTTGGTTTGGGGTTGTGCCCCTCCACTGCTCTGCCCCAGCTCCACAAAAATCCCGCGGCAGAGCCGGAGGCATCTGAAAAACCGCTCTGGGAAACCAAATTAAAATATTGATGTGTAATTCATGCCATATGTTCCACCAATATTTTTTATTTAATCAACCGAAGACAGATGGCAGGAACATCGAGGCCATTAAACTAATGGCGCTTTGTCTTGCCATTTATTCCCGTCTCCTTTCCTAAAATAAGACGAGGTCGTGACAGGCAGCACACCCCGGGCACGAGACCATTCCGGGCACTCGGATGTGTCAGCAGGGGCATTGCCCACGTGGCGTTTTGCCAGGAAGGGCTGGAGCAAATCTTCCATGGCTGAGGAGGGGTTTGAAGGAGAGAAATCCCGTGAGGGACTCCAACCTGGTGGGGCTGGAGGGGGCTGTCCCTTCTCTGCCCTTCCCATGCTGTGAGCAACCAGGGATGGTCCTGGTGTTCCTGGGAAAAAAAATATCCTAGTGGCAGGGTGGGAATGGGGATGTTCCTGGGGAAAAAAATGTCCTGGTGGCAGGGTGGGAATGGGGATGCTCCTGGGGAAAAAATATCCTGGTGGCAGGGTGGGAATGGGGATGTTCGTGGTGTTCCTGGGACAACACCATCCTTCCAATTCAGAATAATCTGTGATCTGTGATCCTGGTGGCAGGCTGGGAATGGGGATGGTCCTGGCTGGAGGATAGAGGATATCCTGGCAATCTCCATTCCCCAGAGACTGAAGAGACACCCAGGGATATGGTGCTGCCATGGGGTCTCCCAGCCCTGTGGGATGCTGGAATATCCACCGGCAGCACCCTGCTGCCCATCCACAGATTTCATTTGGGATCTGCTGGTGCAGGGATGTTTGGATCCAGGGGTGAAATGTGTTTGTGCAGAGCGTGCGTGCACAGCTCATCCTCCCGGGGGTGAAACTGGAAATTTTCCACATCCCGGAGCCATCCTGGAGCACCTCTCCTGCATGACGAGGCAGAGACCTGCAGGCTCTGGAATTTGCATTGCTCCCACTGTACCCAGTTACCCAACTGGGAGAGGTGGAACTGCCCCTCTCCAGGGCTGGAAGGCGATGAGACCCCAGGCGTCCCCTTCCTTACCCACCGGAGGGACAGGGCCACCCTCCCCCTGTGTCCGGGACATTTTCCTGAGCGTGCCTCTCTCTTTGACTTGCAGGTGGAGATTTCTTGCTCTGGGAGCGAGCTGAATGGGGTTCCCTTAGACAAAGGGTCCCAGGCAGCATTCCAGGCTCCGGGTGCGTCCAGGGACCTTCCATTCTTTGTCTGAAAGGGCAGCGGTGCCGTTCCCATTCGAGCGATGCCTGACGGAGCCGGTGCCGCCGGGAGCGAGGAGCTGCGGCAGCTGATCAGCTTTCAAACCACCTTCAAACCTCGATTTCCTTAACATGATCCCTCCGGCAGTGCAGTCCCCGGGACACGGCCAAGGGGCTTTGCCGGCAGGAGAATAACCCGGGGCTGGAGGTGACAGCCAGCGCTGGAAAAGCCCCGATCGCGACGCGGGGACGCAAAATCCACCTTCCCCTTCTTTCCCAGCACTCCAGGACTTTGTAGGGTCGGGGCAACAGCTCTGCACGACCTCACCCCATCTGCTCGCCGGGATCCAACTCCAATCCAGGTGGGATAATCCCCTCCTTGGAGCACCCCCGGAGGCGCAGAGCAGCTTCCCCGCGGCGCCGGCTGCCGCGGAAGGGATGAAGACGCTATGGCCAAGCTTCTGCTAAAACTCCAGCGGTATTTTCGGCGCAAGCCCGTGCGTTTCTTCACGCTGCTGGCTCTGTACCTGGCGGCCGGCAGCTTGGTTTTCCTGCACTCCGGCTTCTCCGGGGAGCCCACGGTGCCGGGGAGCCCCCGCAGCCCCGCGGCCGCCGAGGGCCCGGGGCTGCCCTACCTGGGGGTGATGCAGCTCAGCCGTGGCTTCAAGGCGGCAGCGACGATCCCGGCGCGGCGCCACGGGCCCTGGTTCAAAAGCACCTCCAAGGAGCCGTCGGAGAGGGGAAAGCCCCGGGATAGCGGCGGCCCCCGGAGCCGGGCGCTGAGGGGCAGGAGCGGCCGTGAGAAGGAGGAGGACAGAGGTGAGGGCTGGGGACACGCGACAAGGGAGGGTCCTTTCTTTTTGCTTCTCCCAAGGGGACATCACGAGCTGGGGCAGCGCTGTCTGAGCTGGTTCTGGGTTGTGCATCCCTGCCAGGAGCGCCTGCCCCAGCACACACCCCCAGGAAATGTGTATTTGTTTGTTTATTTATTTATAAACCACGTGCATGTGCTGCTGGAGCGCCACGGTTTTCTTCCCGCATCCCATGGGAATGCTCTGCGGAGCAGCACCCCACTCTGGACACCATCAGTCCAGAGGATATTTCCAGAAGGATCTTTTCCCTCCTTCTTGCCTCCTTTCCCTCCCAGAGTGCCAATAATCCACTTTTATTTTCCCATGTTCACTCTTTCCCCCCGGTGCATCACCGAGCTCCGAGTCCCCCCTTGCTGGGTCAGGAGATTTTGGGGGATGCTGTGCCCCATCTTCCTCCCACCCTTTGGCTCTGCCAGGGGCCAAGTTCAGTTTTCATTCTGTTGGCCTGAACCAACACAAAATCCAGGTTTGTGTGGGCGTTGTGTCGAGGCAGGGGCTGGCTGTGATTCCCAGGGAGGTGCAGCCAGGGCTGGGATGTGACCTCTGGAGCCGGGAGATCCCTGCCTGGCTGTGGCGTGCAGGGTCTTGTCAAGTGGGCCCATTATTAATGATCGAGGATAAGCGAATGGAGTCATTCCCATCGATTTTTGAAATGCCATCTATTTATCCTGGAGGCAGCCGGAGCTGCACACTCCATGGGGTTTGTGTGGCCGGACTCCACCAGGAACCCCCAACCCCACGGCAAACTGGGCCTTTCCCAGGGGTCCAGGCTGGATTCCCCAACCTGGGCTGCTCCCAGGGCAGGGAGGGCTCCTCCTCCTCCTCCAGCAGGAGGAGGTTGTGTTCCCTCTGGGAAAGACACTTGATCCAGGCATGGAATCCAAAGGAAAAGCGATGCTTACGGGGTTTTCTCCTTCTAACAGGAGCTGAAGGGGTTCCTCTGTTGCCACCCCACTCCGAGAGGTCTCTGGGGTGTTTTGGTGGCCAGGTCGCTCCGTTAATGCAAATTGACTTTAGCACAGCCTCAGCAGATGGTCCCTGAGCCTGTCTGTCCCCATAAAGACCCCAAGCAGCGCCCGTGTCCCCGGCCATATGTCCCGTGTGCTGCAAGATTAACCTCACGCAGCTCTGCCAGCAGGGATGGGATGCTGGGCTCGGGATTCCTGGGTTTAGCTGCTCCCAGGGGGACTGGGAATATCGTTTTCCCCTTGGAGCACCTTGGCAGCTCCCGAGTGTGGTGGTGTAGAGAAATTCTGCAGCATGAGAAATCCCACGTGCCCGGTGTTCCCGGTGTGGCCGATGGAGCCTCGGGAGCACCCCCTCGCTTCCCCGCTCCTCTGGAGCACCGGGAGATCTGGCAGGAGCAGGCGGATTTAATGGTGCTGGTAATTAAGTGGGGACAGCTTAACGAGGCGGCTGTGGAGGATCTGCCACGTGAAATCATTCCAGAGGGAATACTGCTCCAAAAACCAGCTCTGGTTTAGAGCGCGATGTGCGGCTCCCTCTTCCTCCTCTTCCTCCTCCTCCTCGCTCTCCCGGCAGTGTCAGGTGAAGGTGTGGGTGGAGAACAGCCCTGTGTGCCAGGGAACGGCCTCATCCCCACGGGAATGCAAATTCCCTGGGAATGGGCATCTCCTGCCTCCAACCAGGGAGGATTTTCAGGCAGGGGAGAAGGGACAGACCCCAGCCCTCAGCCACATCCATCTCTGGTCCCTTCCTGGACATCTCCAGCCATTCCCACCTGTGACACACAACCAAGAAATTCCATGAGGATGGGGGGATCAACCACATCAGCTGGAGCCATCCCTACATCCCCAGCTCCCAGAAAAACAGGGTATTTGGGGAATTTGATGACAACCACTGGGTGGATTTTTGTGTTTGCTCACCCCCGTGTTTCCAACAGGCTCCCGGAGAGGTTCCCCTCTCCCTACAAACCGTGCCAACCCCAGCACCCCCCTCTCAGCATCTCCCCCTTCACTTGTGTCCTCGTCTCTCCCTAATTATTCCAGCTGGCTGCCCAATAAGTGGCAGCACGCACATGTCAGGAGCAATGGATTGAAGGTAATGCACATCAGCCACCAGCTCCATGCAAGTGTCTGGAGCCATCCCACACCCGCAGGATCCGGCACGACCGGAATCCACTGACCTGCCAGGACCTGCTCAGCCCTGCAGGAATGCCGTGTGGGATAACTGGGAGTTATAGCTCCGGTGGTTGAAGTCACCCAGCACATTTCTCTCCATCTTCCTCCTCTGCCGGCTTCAGGCTGGCTGGGGAAGGCGCTTCCAGCACTGGTGGGGTCTGTGCCCTGCTGGGATGGTTGGGAATGGGGGCATCTGTGTGTGGGGCACCCCATGGGTGGGGTGAGCTGTGTCAAGGACCCCAAGCAGGTGTGGGATGCAGGGAGGAGGTGAGGAGTGTTATTGCAGAGCCTGGTTTGGAATTGGAGTGGCACAGCGGAAAAATTCCTCCCTGCGACGGTGGCAAGGCCCTGGCACAGGTGCCCAGAGAAGCTGTGGCTGCCACTGGATCCTTGGAAATGTCCAAAGCCAGGCTGGACAGGGCATGGAGTACCCTGGAATAGCACAAAGTGTCCCTGCCTGGTTTTACCCACCTTGTGCAGGGGCGTGTCAGACCCAGAGCTCCCAAAGCAAACAGGGAATGCTGCTGCACATCCCTGCTTAGGGACAGATCCAGAGGGGTGGGACCCGTGGGCTGTGACCCCCTGTGCTCTCTGTCCCCAGCCCGGTACATCGGCTGCTACGAGGACAACACCCGGCGGAGGACCCTGCGCGGGATGTCCTTCTTCGACTACAAGAAGATGACGGTGTTCCGCTGCCAGGACAACTGCGCCGAGCGGTACGGACAGGGACAGGGACACGGACAGGGACAGGGACAGGGACAGGGACACGGCCTGCAGAGCCCTCCTGCCTGGAGCGGGTGCCCTTACTGCCGCTCGGTGACAGGCCGTATCATTTATTATTATTATTTTTTCAAAATTNGGCTCCGGGGCTCCACGGATCCCTGCACACCCCACGGATCCCTGCACACCCCATGGATCCCTGCACACTCCATGAATCCCTGCACTCTCCATGAATTCCTGCACTCTCCAGGGATCCCGGCNTCCCTGCACACCCCACAGATCCCTGCACTCTCCATGAATTCCTGCACTCTCCAGGGATCCCGGCACACTTCAGGAATCCCTGCACACCCCATGGATCCCTGCACACCCCATGGATCCCTGCACACCCCATGGATCCCTGTATACTCTATGGATCTCTGCACACTCCATGAATCCCTGCAGATTCCATGGATCCCTTCACACCATCTCCATCAATCCTTTTCCCACCATCTCCATCAATCTTTTCACACTGTCTCCATCAATCCTTTTCCACCATTCCCATGAATCCCTGCACACCACCTCCATCAATCCTTTCCCACTATCTCCATCAATCCTTTCCCACCACCTCCATGAATCCCTGGACACAGTTCTCCATCAGTCCAATGGACAGGATAGAATAGGATAGGATGGGATGGGATAGGATAGGATAGGATAGGATAGGATAGGATAGGATAGGATAGGATAGGATAGGATAGGATGAAAGAGAATGATATCATAAGAGATTAGGATATGATAGGAAAATAGGATAAGAGATGGGATGGAATGGAATAATACAATAGAATAGACTAGAAAAGAATAAGGATAGGATAGAATTGCAGAATGGGATAGAATAATGGAAAAGATGGGATAGGATAGGATATAATTGGATATTTTCAGTTGGAAGTGCCCTACAATGATCACTAGCCCAAAAATTAATCCCTGGGATGCAGTGCTGATCCCAGCACTGGCCATGAGCAGGAATGTTCCTTCCCAGCCCCCTGGAGTCGGGGGGATGCCGGGGACGTGCTGAGATCCCATTTTCCTCTGGGCAGGGGGTACCTGTACGCGGGGCTGGAATTCGGGGCCGAGTGCTACTGCGGGCACAAGATCCAGGCGTCCAACGCCAGCGAATCCGAGTGCAACATGGAATGCAAGGGAGAGCGGAGCAACACCTGCGGCGGGGTCAACCGGCTCTCCATCTACCGCCTGGAGCTGGCCCAGGAATCCGCCAGGAGGTGTAAGTTGGGAGGCATCCATGGGAACTCCAGCTCGCCCTGGAATGGGGGAACTCCTGGTGGTGCTGGAGGGGCGATCCCGGCTTTCCTGAGCCGGGTCATGGCTCCGTGGGGGTTCTTGGAGAGCAGTTCAGGTCTGAGTCCTGGATAGTTTTGCTCCTGAAAATATCAGGAATCTGCCTGTGGGGTTGGGTGGAATGAGGAGCCCCAAGGGTCCAGCTGGAATTCAGGGAATTTTGGGAGAATTTGGGCGGTGATTTCTTTCCCTATGGCCAAACAGTGCCATCCGTGTCTCCAGTGTGCGCATGGAGGATGTGTGGGAATTCCAGACAGAGCCCAGGGTGCTCCCTTTCTTGGCTCCCAATTAGGCAGCTCTATAATTATCCACATTCCCTGCTCACCTTTCCTCGTATCCAAGGAATAGGAAAGAGGGTGGCAGCAACCAGGAATGCACAGGGGCTGAGGGTGCCAAGGATCAGGGATGGGATCCCAGTTCTGGGAAGGACCAAACCGAGCCCAGCCCCGCTGTTCTCCCTGGCTCCATCCCTGGGATCACCGAGCTGATAAAAACAGCCAGGAAAAAAATATCCTGGATTTTGCTGCCGGGGTTTTGCTCTGATTTTGCACCACCAGCAGCTGAATGAGCATCATCCAAGGGTGGCTGCACTGCCAGAGGGGCTGGGAGCAGTCGGGAATGCTGTGTCACATTGTGTCACACAGAGTGGCAGCGGTGTCATTTTTGGGGTGTCACTGGGGTGTCACTCTCTCTCTGTCCCAGACGGAAGCGCGATATTCCGGGGATGCTTCCGCCGGCCAGAAAACGTCTCCATCGCCCTCCCCACCAGCCAACTCATGCTCAACATGTCCGTGGATAAATGTGTGGATTTCTGCACGGAAAAGGTACCGGGATAAACTTCACCTCTTCATCTCTGTTTCCATCATCATCATCAGTGTCACACCGGGATATCTGAACCTGGTTTAGGGAGCTCGTTTTGTGTATCCGAACAGCAAAGGGATAAATGGATTTGTGTCCTTGCTGTGGGAGGGACTGGAGTCCTGGTAAAGTTTGGGAAGGAGCATCCCAGAATCACAGTTTGGGTTGGAAGGGACCTTTAAGGTGCCACCACGTGGTCCTGCTCTGGTCCAGGGGCACGGTGACTCTGAGCAGGGAGGGGAAAGGTTGGCAGTGGGAATTGCTGGAGGGTGGATGCTGGAATGGGCTGGAAATGGTCTGGAATGATGCTTGAAATATGTTGGAAGGATGCTGGAGAAAAGGTGGAAGGATGCTGGAATTGGAAGGATGCTGGAATGGACTGGAATGATGCTGGAAAGGGGTGGAAGGAGGCTAGAATGGGATGGGATGGGCTGGGCTGGAGCAATACTGGAATTGTCTGGAACGATGTTGGAATGGGCTGGAAGGATGCTGGAATGGTCTGGAAGAATGCTGGAAATAAGCTGGAAGGATGGCTGGAATGATGCTGGAATTGGAAGGATGCTGGAAATGGGTTGGAAGGATGCTGGAATGGTCTGGAATGATGCTGGAATTAGAAGGGTGCTGGAATGGGCTGGAAGGATGCTGGAAATAGGTTGGAAGGATGCTGGAAATAAGGTGGAATGATGCTGGAATGGTCTGGAACGATGTTGGAATGGTCTGGAATGATGCTGGAATTGGAAGGATGCTGGAAAGGGCTGGAATGATGCAGAAATGGTCTGGAATGATGCTGGAATGGTCTGGAATGATTCTGAAAGGATGTAACAAACCACCCCACACTGCCCAGCGGGGCCGGGCCATCGAGGGCGGGCACGGGAGGGGCCGGGGCCATTCCATTCCCTCGGCCCATCCCTGCAGGAATTCCCGCTGGCGGCTCTGGCGGGCACCACGTGCCGCTGCGGCTTTCCCAGCACGCTGTTCCCGCTGCACGAGCNAGGGCCGGGCCAGCGAGGGCGGGCGTGGGAGGGGCGAAGGCTCTGCCAGGGGGGGCTGGGGCCGTTCCATTCCCTCGGCCCATCCCTGCAGGAATTCCCGCTGGCGGCTCTGGCGGGCACCACGTGCCGCTGCGGCTTTCCCAGCACGCTGTTCCCGCTGCACGAGCGCGAGGACGAGCAGCTCTGCGCCCACAAATGCGCCGCCGAGGAGTTCGAGAGCTGCGGCTCCGCCGAGTTCCTGCTGGTCTACCAGACACAAGTGCAGGGTGAGCTTTTCGAGGAGTGTGAGCTCCCATTATCCCGTTAAAAACCAGCGTTTCTTTGGATTCCCCGGGAAATCGGCGCTCCCCTGGCGAGCTGCGGTTGCCGCCCGGCTCGGCTGCAGGGCACAGCGGATTCCGTCTGCTGCTGGCGGGATTCCTCCTTCCCAGGGCTTCTCCCACCTCTCCACCATCCCATGGGGATCTGCTATCCAGAGGGGACAAGCTCCAGGGAAAAAAGGCAGAAAGTTCCCGAGAGGGCTCCTGTCCTCCAGCAGTGGGAGCAGGGAGACAGGGAATCACTGGGAGAAGGGAAAACTGTTCCTGGGAGAGGAAACGGCTGAAGGGAGCAAGTGAGGACCCAAATTCGGGTGGTTTTGCTTCAGAGCGGGTCAGTTTTGTCACAATCCTTCGGGGCCATGCTGGAAATGCTGTTCACTGATCCATAAAAAAAGCAGGAGCGTTGCTTGGCACAGGGATCCCTGTTACTCATTCCTCCCTAAGCACGCAGCTGGGAATGACACAGAACTCTTTGGAAAAAAATCCTTTTAGGACCTTTTGGGTGTTTAGGACCCTCTGAGGCATCCAGGACCCTTTGGAATGTCCCTCTGTGCCTTAGGCAGGGCACCTTTCCCTGTCCAGCCACAGCCTCGCCCCTTCCCCAGCATTTTCCCGGGAGCAGCAGCGTTTCCTCAGATACCCCTGTGGGAAAAGCCGGTTTCCGTGACCCGTTCCTGCCGGCTCTCCCTGCAGACAACCGCTGCATGGACAGGAGGTTCCTGCCCAGCCGTGCCAAGCAGTTGGTGGCCCTGGCCAGCTTCCCTGGGGCCGGGAACACCTGGGCCCGGCACCTGATCGAGTTGGCCACCGGCTTCTACACCGGCAGCTACTACTTCGATGGGTCCCTCTACAACAAAGGTGAGCGGGGGACACTCCTGGGGTCCCACCCCAGCTGGGGACAGTCCTGGTGACATCCCGGGGGCTGCAGGAAGAGGGGAGCAGAGCTGGGTGTGACCGGTGCTGATCCATGGGGTGGTTGGGGCTGGAGTGTGCTAGTGAGGGAATTCCTCCCTGGGAGGGTGGGGAGGTCCTGGCAGGGGTTTTCCTGTGGCTCCTCTATCCCTGGAGGTGTCCAAGGCCAGGTTGGATGGGGCTTGGAGCCACCTGGGATGGTGGAAGTTGTCCCTTTCCAATGGAAGGTGTTCCCTTCCAACCCAAAGCGTTTTGGGATTGTGATTCTAATAACTCACCCCATTCCCAGTTCCCCCAGTTTAGAACCATTCACAACAGTTTTATCTGGAGGCCTCAAAGGTTTCTCCTGTTATTCCTTCACTTTTTGTGGCTTTGAGAGGAAATTCTCTGTTCCTGCTGGGCTGTGGTGGAGCTGGGATCTGTACCGGGGGTACCCACGTGGCTGGTGGGGTCTGCACCCAGGATATTCCCTAAATCCCCATTTTCCCGACACCACAGGCAGCACATTCCTTCCAAATTCCTGCCAAATCCAGCCTTCCAGAGAGGGAGCTGCTCAGTGAGGGGGCACTGTCCCAGCCCCCAGGTGCAGCAGCACCCCAGGGAAGGGAGCAGCAGTGGGAAAAGCCGTGGCTGGGTTTTGCTGAGCCACCCGAGCGTGGGCTCCGTGTTCCTTCCCTGTCGGAGGGGCCGGGAGGTATCCAGGCAACCGGCAGATTTATCCATCTCCAGGAGCAAATTGCACCTCTCTAATGGATGGAATACAGCTCCTTCCAGCTTATTCCCTGCTCCAGGTGCATTCCAGGGGCTGGGATTGATGCTGGCTCAGCCCCATGCCCTCTCTGGACCTCCTGTGGCATCACCCTCACCTTGGGTTCATCCACTGCTCTGCAGGCACAAGGATTTTCCCATTATTTATTCATTGGGAGAGTTTAAAGTGTGATCAGGGAGATTAAAGCCATAAAATCTGCCCTTGACCCCTCAAAACAAGCACAAGAGCCAAGTGTGGCTGGGGAGGTGTCACCCTGAGGGGCCCCTGTGACTGTGAGCCACCCACTCATGAATTTTGTGAGACTCATAACGTGGGAAAAGAAATTATTTCCATCTGGGCGAGGGATGCAAATCCTCCTTCACGCCCCAGCTGCTTTCATCCAACTGGATTTTGCAACCTGATATCCCTGTGTCGTTCCCTTTCATGGAACCATGGGATGGTTTGGGTTGGGAAAACCCTCTGAGACTGAGCCCAGCCGTTCCCCCAGCGCTGCCAAGGCCACCACATCCCCAAGTGCCACATCCACACGGCTTTTAAACCCCTCCAGGGATGGGGACTCCACCACTGCCCTGGGCAGCTGTGCCAGGGATTGACCACGTTTTGGGTGGAGATATTTTCCCCTGATTTCCCATTTAAATCTCCCCTGCGGCCACAACTGAGGCCATTTCCTTTAATTCTGTCTGGTTTTCCCTGGGAGCAGAGTCCGACCCTCCCCCAGTTGCCCCCTCCTGTCAGGGAGCTGTGCAGAGCCAGAAGGTCCCCCCTGAGCCTCCTTTTCTCCAGGCTGAACCCCTTTCCCAGCTTTTTTTTTGTTACTGCCATTAATCCCAGCTCTGTCCGGGCAGGATTCAAGGGTGAGCGGGATCACTGGAGGAGCGGGAGGACCATTTGCATCAAGACCCACGAGAGTGGGCAGAAGGAGATCGAGTCCTTCGACTCGGCCATCCTGCTCATCCGCAACCCCTACAAGGCCCTGATGGCCGAGTTCAACCGCAAGTACGGGGGACACATCGGCTTCGCCGCCCACGCCCACTGGAAGGGCAAAGGTAGGGCAGGGGATCCGCTGGGAGAGCTCCAGCCCCGCTGCTGGAGCTGGGATGTGGTTGGGAAAGCCCGGCAGAGCTGGAGCTGGGTGTCCGTGGGGGAAGTTTGGGCTGTGACACCACTTTGGGGCCATCTCCTGCTGTGATCTTGGATGGCCGAGGGTTCCCGTGTTGGGGGGGATGGGATGGGATGGGATGGGATGGGATGGGATGGGATGGGATGGGATGGGATGGGATGGGATGGGATGGAACAGGACAGCAGGACCACCTTGCCCAGGCAGGGATGGGCATCTCCTGTCTCCGGTGTGGCCACAGGGAGTGGTGGCAGCCCCCAGCCCATCCCTATGGACAAGGAGGTATCCAGGTGGTTTTTCCATGTGTCTGGCTCTTCCCAAGCCGCTACCTTCCCCACGCACAGGCGTGAGCCCGAGGCTGCTTAATTACAGCATTTTCCAAATTGCTGTTGTGGGACTGACTTCATTGGAAAGAGTTAAAATGTTTAGCTTGATTGAACATCTGCTACCCTTAATTCCAAGTTTATTTAAGGGGAGCTTTGGCTGCCGTGGCTGGGATGTGCCTGGATTTCGTTATCTCCATGTGCTCACAGTGCCGGGGACGGCCCAGCCCTGCGCTCCCCATCCCGTAAAACCAGTGGGGTGTGGTGTCCCCCACTTCCTGTGCCCCTGGGCTGGCATTGTCCCCACTGTGGTGGCGTGGGAGCCTCTTGGTTGATTTTATCCTCATCCAGCTGTGGATGGAGCCAGGATTGGTATCCCAGCACCACAGGGAGCCTCCGGAGTCTTCCCAATCCCAACCCCCTCCCCAGCCTGTTCCCCGTCTCTCCGAGGGAAGGGAGATCCAGAGGGAGCCATTCCCTCCACCCCAGCATGGTCCTGTTTGGATGCACTTCAAAATACATCACCAAATTCTTTCCAGAGGATGTATGGAGTAATTAGCCGATGGGTTAATTGTCCGGTTAATTAACCATTGCTGGGAAAGATGGAGGTTTTCCATTGCATGGTTTCTGACCCCATTCCCACCTGGAGAGGCCCCTGAATACGGAGCATGAGGGTCCCATTCCCAGTCTTTTCTGCAGCCCCGCTCTCCAAATTAATTCCTTCTCCCAAGAACTAATTTCGGGGCAAATTTGGAAAAAAAAATCCCCACGCCCTCTCTCCAGCCTCACCCCCAGTGCTGAGGGGGTGTTTTCCCATTTCCCCCAGCCCAATCCCAGCCCTGCAGAGGCCAAAGCCCTGTTTGGTTCCGTGGCATTAATTTTACGACGTCCCTGGAGCGGCTCCAAAGCAAAGTTTTATGTGCTGTGATTACACAAGGTGAATTGTCCTGGATCTGTTTAATGGAACACATCCTGCGGTTAACGGTTCCTCAGGGAATTAAACCCAGTCCAGCTGTTAATCAGGCCTTGGTTTTGTGGGAAGGACACCAGGAAGAGGGAAATGCCCGCAGCTTTAATGCGGCACCGCCGGGAGGCTCGAGGCCGGTTATTGATGTCTCATCCTCCTTTTCGCCACCTGATTGGAACGGGAGGATCAATTAGCCGGGAGGATAATCGAGAGATCCCAGCAGGGAGGGGAGAGGACACAGGGAACACCCACCCACGGCCCTCCCCTGCTCCTTTCTCCCCAGAGTGGCCGGAGTTCGTGGCCAACTACGCGCCGTGGTGGGCGACCCACACGCTGGACTGGCTGCGCTACGGGAAGAAGGTGCTGGTGGTGCACTTCGAGGACCTCAAACGGGACCTGTTCGTGCAGCTGCAGAGGATGGTGGCTCTGCTGGGCGTGCCGGCCTGCGAGGACAGGCTGCTGTGCGTGGAGGGACAGAAGGACGGCAACTTCAAGCGCTCGGGCCTGCGGAAGCTGGAGTACGACCCCTACACCGCCGAGATGAGGAAGGCCATCAGCGGCTACATCCGAACGGTGGACGCGGCGCTGAGGCTCCGCAACCTCTCGGGGGTGCCCGAGGATTATTTCCCCAGATGATGGCGACGGCGGCGGGGGGGACCGCGCCCTGCGTGGCCGGGGCTGCCTCGGGGCCCCCGGCCTCTGCCTAATTCCACCCAGTGGGTGGCTCCTCCTTCACTCCTCCGCGCGCGCCGCTGTAGCTGCCGATCTCTCCCTGCATGAGCCGCCACAGCTCCCCGAACACCGCTGAGCTTTTTCAGCCGCCCCCCAGCACGGGGACACGGGTGCCTTCCCTGCCCCGGGGTCCCTGCTCCTGTTCTGGCTGCCCCAGCCCTCCGTGGGTGCCCTCAGGCTCTGCTGGGGACGCCGAGCTGCTCAGGCCGTGCCTGACGCACCCGGAGCTGAGCTCCCTGGGGTGGGTGTCCCCGAAATCCCAGCCCTGGAAGGATTCCTCTTCTCCTCGGAGGGAATTTTCAGCCTTCCCAAGGGAGGATGGGCTGAGGGGGTGGCACCGTGTGGGTGATGCCCCCGTGGATCCTGTCTGAGGGGACGGGATGGGCAAGGCCGTGCTGTGCAATGCCCCCAAACGCGGTGGCTGCGGCCTCTCGAGCCATCCCGTGGCTCCCTGAGAATTCCCTGGAATTCCTCAGCCACAGCTGCTGCTCCAGCCCTTGGAGGGGGCTCATGACCCCCACCAGGGTGGTTGCAGGTGGAAGCTCCCTTTCCCTGTGGATGCTGCTCCAGAGGGGGCCGTTTTCCCTGGACAGAGGAGCTGTCGGGACCCACGAGCTCATCCAGGCCTCATTCTGGCACCCACGAGCCAGAACAGCCCCCCAGGAGCAGTTTTGGGGGGCCAGGAGCAGTTTTGGGGGGCCAGGAGCTGTACCCACGCTGCATCCAACCCCTGCGGGGAGCAAACCCTGGGGCTGAGCTTTGGGGTGTCCCAAAGCCAAACCAAAGGATGGTCCCACACACCGGGACCGTGCCGATTTCCGGGCTGGCTCCGTGCACAGCTGCATGTGGTCCCTGGCTGTCCCCTCATCCCACGCCGCCCTCCCTGCCCTGCCTTTGTCCCAAACGAGCTCCCCAAGGCTCCCCGAAAACCCGCGAGACCCCCCTGGGTGTAGGTGCAAAAGCCATATGTCGTACGCAGCCTTTTCTAGAGTTAGAGATTCACCGATTGGCTTTTAACTCTTGATCCTGGTAGAAAAGCAGGCACAGACCAAGTGCAGAGACCCCGCCTGGGCTCTGTTCCAAGAGAGAAGAAAACTCCCCAGAGAAAAAAAAAAAGGAGAATTTCAATAAAAATCTATTTTTCTAAGGTGTGTGCGGAGCAGAGCTGGGCTGGGGGGCTCCTGCTCCCAGTTTCTTTGGAGGAGGTGGGGGATTGTGCTCAGAGGGAGCAGCTGCCCCGTTTTTAACTCTTCCCTTGACAAACAGATGGAGTTTTTTTGGGGGGAGAGCAGGTTTTTTGGGATTGCTGGCAGCGGGAATCGAGCTCCTTGGCTCATGGCAGCCCCGGGGCTGTCTGTCAGTCAGAACAAACCCTCAGGGCAACCCAGCTATTAAAGGAGAAGTTTCGTTGCTGCTCTGCCTCCCGGTGTGTTTGTGGGGCCACCTGAGCACCCCACACCCATCCCAGAGCAGGGAGCTGGGAGCGGCTCTCCCCTTTAATCCATTAATTCCTTTCTGTGTTTAAACCCATTCACGGGTATTTAAATCCCATCAATGCCATTTCTGAGCTGACAACGCAACCCAAGTGGCTCCTTTTTGGGAGCTTTAGCACCTGGAGAGTGTCCTTAAAGACAGATTTAATGGGATGCGTGGTGGGAACGGGGAGATTCACTGCAGGATTTATTCCTGACCTTCCTCGGCACCGGAGCGGGAGCTGGGTGCAATTTATTCCTTATTTCTAATCTGGAGGTGGTGACATTTTTTTTTTCTTTCTTTTTTTTTTTTTTT
>VZTJ01001441.1:69590-96515 GCA_013397795.1 Orthonyx spaldingii
TTTAGCAGGGATGAAGCCTCACATGGGGTTTGATTTGTTCTGACAGGCCCCGGCTGCCAAAGGGGCAGCGCTTCCTCCCGCCCCTCGGAAGTAATTAACCCCCCAAAGCCAATTAATCGCCGAGATAAAACAATTAAGGGATGACATCGCGTGCGGCGCTCGGAGCCTGGGCTGCAGCTCGGGAGGAGGGAGGGGAGGGCGGGGACGGGACGGCCACAAACCCCTTCCTACAAAAAAAAAACTGAAAAACGGGAATCTCCCCAGCCCCCAGCAGTATCATTTATCCCCTCTTTTTTCTTTTTCCCTGCTTTTTTAGCACCGTGATCGTTCTGGTTTTTTTTTTATTTTATTTTATTTTTTATTTAATTTGCGCTGAAATGGAGCCGGTGGAAGATATGAAAGCCGTGTCAGGGCGTCCTGCACATCTGGCTGCACCTCTGGATTTTGGGATTCCCCCTTCCCCTCCCGGGATCCCAGCTTCCCCCTCCTGCCAGGAGCTGCTGGAGCTTCGTGCTCTGATTTTTTATTGATTTATTATTAAACGCTGGGCTGTATTTTAACCACGTGGGACTGGCACGCGAGGATAAAATCCCTGTTCCCCCTGGGAAAAGGAGCTAGCGATCCTTCCCGCATCGTTTTTCCTGGGAAAAGCTCTCGACATTTAATAGCCCGCTCGGCTGCCTCCACAGCGCCTGGGGGAGGCAGCACTCAGCTTTTCCATGAGGATTTGAAAAGCTGGGAATCTTTCCGCTTGACTCAGCCTGAGCATCCCCGGCTGGGCACAGCTCGCCCTGCCCTGGCCTGGGGCTGGGGGGACCCTGATCCCCTCCCTCCTCCCTGGATTCCTGCAGGAAAAATCATCTATTTTTGGCAATTTCGCCTCCCTGCCTCCTGGTCCTGCTGCAGCGTTCCTCCCTCCTGGGCTGGATGGGTTTTTAGTTGTTGCCGTGGCAACGGCGTCTGCACCAAAAGCGGCCGCATTTCCCCCAATTCCGCGTGGGTTTTGTGCTCCCTGGTCCCTGCCGTGGGGGAGGCGATGCTGGAGGTGATCCCAGCTCCGGGATCCTGGCAAAGGGAGTGGATGCTCCTTTGGGGTGAATTCAGGGGGTTCTGGGCAATGCCCCCAGTGATGCAAACCACGCTGGGGGGCTCAGAGAGAAGGAGTTCCCCTTCTTCCCAAATTAAATCCCGTGAAGTTCCTGCTGTGTTTAAAAAAGAAAAAAAAAAAGTCGGAAATCACCCCCCTCAGCAGCAGCACTCCCACGAAAACCCCGGAATGGGAAGATGGGCCATAAATCCGAGAGCAGCCATCCCCACCCCTGACAAAACCAGCAGGTTTATGGATCAGCTTGGCCATTTCCCTGAAAATTTACAGCTGACAAGGAGCCTGAACACAGCAGGGATAATTTAAACCTGGCTCCGAGAGAAGGGAGAGAGGGAACACGTTTATTCCCTTTTTTTTTTTTTTTTTTGTTTAATTTTAAATTTCATTCCAGTTCGGAATAAAGGCGGTGATTTATGGGAGAGGGAAAGCACGGCGTTATTTTAGGGCCGTGACAGCCGAGTGAAGAAGAGCTGTCATTAAGGATGGCAACACATTCCGCAGGAACGGGGTTTGGTGTGTTCCGGAGAGATTTCTCCCAGGAAATGAGAGCCAGCCCTGGGTTTGGGGTGGGGGGTAAATCCAGGGAAGAGGGCAGGTTTGGGATGTGCTGCCACAGCTCCCAGTGGGCTGCAACAGCATCCCTGGGGGTCTGGGGGTGCTGAATCCCACAGAAAACTGGGATAGGGAGAGGTGGGATGGTTGGGAGCGGGGGCTGGGGGATGTGGATTGGGGGTCCCAGGGTTGTGGGCTGGGGATTCTGGGCTGAGGGGGAGAATCCCAGGGATGTGGATGGGGGTCCTGGATGAGCATTGAGGTCCCAAGGATGGGGATGCAGGTCCTGGGATAGGGATGGGGTCCCAGGGATGGAGATGAGGGTCCTGGGTGAAGGTGTTGGTCCCAGCGTTTGGGATAAGGGTCCTGGACGGGGGTTGGGGTCCCAAGGCCGGGGATGGGGTCCTGGGATGGGGGTTGGTGCCCCAGCTCCAAAACCTGCAGCTCTTTCCCACAAGCCCTGACCTACCCTAAAATCCTGATCCCCATGGCTGCCCTAATCCCAGATTTCCTTGAACGGTGGTGGCTCTGCATCCCACCCACCCCATAATCCCGAGGTGCTCAATCCCAATTTCACCGATTTCTGCCCCAAAAGGGGCGGCAGACTCCGGCACCGCCCGCCCTGGAGCTGCAGCTCCCGCCCACCCTTTTCCCTGGATGTTAATTCCACCTTGCGCACGTTCCCCTGGAGCTGCCCGTGGCCATTAACCTCCTGCTGCCGTTAATCAAGAGGACTTTGTTAATTAATAGCTAAGGACGTCTCCAGCTGAGCAGCGCAGGGGTGGGATCAGGGTCACCGGGATGCATCCAAGGCTCCTTGATTTCGTATTTTGGAGCTTCCCATCTCCGTGGGGAAGCGCAGCCCCCCTTCCCCTCCCCGACCAAAATATCCAGCGCTGCAGAAAACCCAAGGAATGCTGACAGGATGCAGCTTCAGCACCCCGGGAGCTTCCCGAGCAGCAGCTCCTGCAGAATTTCGGGAATATCAAAAGAATTGGGGCAACATTGAGCTGCTTTTTTTTGCCACTCTGCCAAAAAGCAAAGAAAAACCTGGCTGAGGAGGCTGGAGTTTTCCGAGGAATGTTTTTTTTCCCCGTTTCCATTTCACAGACGTATAAAAATGTGCATTTTCAGTGCTCCCTGGGTGATCTGTTTGCTGCCCGTCTCAGGGGGTGACACAGGAACAGAAATCATTGATATTCCTCAGGGATGTTAATTCAAACCTCCCAGGAAAAATTCAGTGGATTTTTCCCTTCTCTTGCCCATCCTCACCCCAAACCTTGCCAGGATGAGGAGAATCAGGAACAAGAGGGGCCGGAACAGCAGCGCCGGGGTCTGGATGGATGGTGGGGTGGAGCACTTGGAGCCCACTTGGATCCGACCCCTTCCCCGCTTCCCTGTTCCCCCAAAACCGCCTCCCAAGGGACAAGGGGGGCTGTGGGGTGCAGGAGGTGATGGACAACCAGCCCTGCCAGGTGGGATGAAGGAAGATCCCACAGACAGATCCCATAGATCCCACAGACAGATCCCATATATCCCACACACAGATCCCATAGACAGATTCCACAGACAGATCCACCACACAGACCCCCCCAGACCCCACACACAGACCCCACAGACAGATCCCACAGACAGATCCCACAGACAGATCCCACACAGGGACCCAGAGCTGGCATTTATAATTCCTCATCCAATGGGGAATAAAAGAACCTTTGCCAGATGTGATCCAAGAGGGAACAGGGCACTGACACGGGCTGGGGGCTCAGCCCCACATGTGGATATGAATGTTCCTTCTGCTGCTTTTTTTTCCCCCAAATTCCTCTTTTTCCCCCTAAAGAGCCATTTGGCCTTTCCAGGGACAAATACAAGTGGGGATCCCACAAAGAACACCCATGGGAGATCTCCCAAAGCCCACCCAGGAGCTCAGATCCCACCTCAGTCACCCAAGCCCCATCCCTCTGCCCCTGAGCTCTTTGCACAATTCCAAATTCAACACCAGGGATCAGGAACAGGCACAGGGAAGCGACTGCTCAGTGGGAAACCCTGGGATCCTTCCCACTCCACACACTGAGGTATTTGTCTGGAAAATGGGGTTTTATTAAATAAGCAAACAGCTACAAAGATGAACTCAAATATTTGGGAAATGTGGGATTCCCAAGCTGCCCTTACAGTGCTGATTTAACCCCAGGGTAAGTACCAAGGCACTGCTGCTTTTTTTTCTTTTTTCTTTTTTTTCTTTTTTTTGGGGGGGAAAGCTGTTTGGAGTAATAACAGATGGGCTTGGAAAAAACAGCCACAAAAATTAGTGAGGAGCATCCCAGCACCGACCTGAGAGGCAATGGGATGGCATCCAGTCCTTGAGGCTTCATCCCGCTGTTCCCACATCCAGGACAGGGCAGCAGAGCCCAGGCTGCTCCTGCTGCTCCAAACCCTGAGCCCAAAAACCCCCAGTGACAGGTACATCCCATTCCTGCTGATCCCTGAACAGATCCCGAGTTCCTGCTCTGCCTCTGCAAGTTCTGTGTGTCCCTGGCACCGCCCTGTCTGTCCATCTGTCCTGTCCAATCCCATCAGTCCCATCCCACTCCTGACAGGATCCCGGCAACCTTCCAGCAGTGTTAATTAAATACTGGAGCAAGAGGAGCCTCCTCCCACCACCAGAGAGGCCCTGCAGCCTCCTCAGGCACAGCACCTTCCACGGGCACGATTCCGCACAGTATTTGGGGAAAAATCTCTGTGGATCGGGGCTGGGAGCAGCCCTGGCTTGGCCATAGGCTGTGGTGTGGCCCGGGGACGTGGCAGTGCTCCCTGGGGAAGTGAGTGGATCCCAAACCCGGGAGATACGGAGACAATCCAGGTGCTGAGTGTCCCATTATACTGAGGAGGTGATATAGATCAAGGTGAGGCAGCGCTGGGGCGGAGAGGACGCCGGATAATCCATCTGAAATCCTGAAATCCTGAAATCCAGCTCCCGCCACCGCAGCCGCTCTGATCCGCGACGTTCCCCGGCTCAATTACCGGGGCTTTACTTGTACCTGTGTCTGGCACAATCCGCTGCCTGCAAATAGCTCCCTGTCTTTTCCTGGGAGCTGCCTCTCAATCTTCTTTTCCTTTTTCCATTTTCTGATTTCCAAGGAAAGCTATAAATAAATATTTCGGCCTTTGTGGGCACCTGGGAACAGAGTCTCAACTGCCAGCGTGTCAAACCCTGCACAAAGCTCCCCAAGGGACCTCCTGAAATGTCCCCAGAGCCACTGGGGGGCTGCCCAAACCCAGCTCCAGGGATTCCTGGTTTTCCTGGGAGTGACAAATAAATGAGGGCGACACCGGGGTGGTGGGAAAGGAGCCCTCGTGGAGAAGGAGCTCCCAAATTAACTGGGCGTGAAATTGGATCAAGGCAGTGGCTCGGCCCTTCCTTCACTGCAGAGGTTGGAGTTTGGCAGGGGAGTCTCCCATGAGATTCCCAGAGTCTCCCAAGGTGGGAGAGAGAAAATCATTCCATAGAACCGACTGGTTGCAGGAGGGGACAGCAGGTCCTCCCCAGGAGCTCATTCCCAGCTCATTCCCAGCTCTTGGACCTGTTCCTGGTCCCAAACATCCAACTGCTGTGCAGGTTGTACCGTGTGCAACGTGCCCATCAAAGAGGGGTTAAAAAGACATTTCAAATCCACCTTTTCCTCTTTTTTCTCTCAGTTTTCCATGCTGGTGACCCCATCCAGCCCCCACACTGGCAGGTGGCCCTGGGTCTGGATCACTTGGAAGAAGTTTGAGACTTCCCAGTTCTTTGAGGTGGGATATTCCAACCCCTCATAAGGACACTTGACAAAAAAAAGTCACAAACACCTCGTTCTGGTACCAAAACACCTCAGGAATTTACCACGAGGAGCCAAACGCAGACATGGGCCAGAGGACTGTCACCATGAGTGTCACCAGAGTTTGGCCATGGCAGGGATCACCCATGGCACGGGCGATGCCTTCCTGATATCCTGCCGCACCTACCCCACCACGGTGCCTCTGGAAACACCAGGAAAGCCCTTCCCATGTCAGGAAACACACAGGTTGGATGGGAATGCCCCAAAAAGTTTTTTTAGTTTGGCACAAGGATTTTTGCAATCCCACACAAGATTAAGACGGGACTGAACCACGTCCTGATGTCTTCTCCACACCATGGGTGTCTTCGCCCCCTGGCAGCAGCACCAGTCACAAATGGGCTGTAGGACAGTGCTGGGCCATGCTTGACCCACGCCAGGGCCACCACAGGGGTGGTCACTGTCACAGTGCCAACACCAGGGGACCCCGTCCCTCCTGCAGGGTGAGTTCAGACAACTGTTGTCTCCTTCTCGGTCATGGAGGAGATCTTGGAGAAGCTCCTGTGCACGATGCTGGAGTGTCCCGTCTCCTCGCTCAGGGCGTTCACCAGCCTGGACAGGAGCGTCACCTTGAACTTCTTGAAGTCCTGGCCCATGAAGACGTAGAGGACGGGGTTCATGCAGCTGTTGGAGGCCGCCAGCGCCGTGGTGAGCGGGATGCTGATCTCAAACACGGACCAGGGCACCGAGTCCGGGACCGTCTCCAGCAGGTTCACCAGGTGGTAGGGACTCCAGCAGAGGAAGAAGGTGACAATGATGGTGACGATGATCTTGAAGGGCTTCTTGGACTTGGCCAGGCGGTTCCGGCGCAGGTTGACCACGATGGCGACGTAGCAGAAGGTGATGATGGTGATGGGGAGGATGTACCCGCCCAGGAACCTGGTGATGTTCACCGAGCGGTGCCTCATCACAGCCAGCCCTTCATAGGATTTATTCCTGGAGAGGGAGAAGTTGCTGAAACAGATGACGGAATTCCGGGTCTGCGCCGTGTCCCGGAAGACGAGCGAGGGGCAGCTCATGACGATGCCCACGGTCCAGATGATCACGCAAACCCCGTAGGCCAGGTTGGTGGAGCGGTGGTTCTGCGACCACACCGGGAACACCACGGACACGTAGCGGTCGAAGCTGATGGTGGTGAGCAGCAGGACGCTCGTGTACATGTTGAGGATGAGCAGGAAGGAGTTCAGCTTGCACATGACCGTGCCGAAGATCCAGTGGTAGCTCATGGCCGTGTAGGCGATGTTGATGGGCAGGAAGATGTTGAAGAGGAAGTCGGCCACGGCCAGGTTGAGGAACCAGACGGCGTTGACCGACTTCTTCATCTTCAGGGTGATGATGGCGATGACGAGGCCATTGCCCAGGATGCCCAGCACGCAGGACACGCTGTAGATGATGACGGAGAGGATCCGGGCGATGTCCTTGGGATCGTGGGACGGGTCTGCCCACGTGCTGCTGCTGGTGTCCTCGAAGGTGTAGTCGGGGTAGTCGCTGTAGTTACTGAGGCCATCCAAGTAATCGGACAGGTTGGAAAGCGCCATGATCCGTAGGAACGGCGGCTGATCCGTGTGATCCCAGCGGGATCTGGGATCTGCAGCCGGGGATTTTTCCCTGCTGAGCAAACACCTGGCGTTAATCACAGTGAGGAGAGAGGGAGGGACAATGGCTCCCAACAACACCTGTGTGCTTTGTCCCTTGGCCCCCTGTACCCAATTCCCACACGTGGTGTTCCCATGGGTCCCAAAAAAGCTCCTCCCTGATTTCCACCCCCATCCATGAGACATCAGGACGTGATTCAGCCCCTCAGCTCCTCCAGGATGTGGCTGCAGCCTCATCCTGCAAAGAACGTTGATTGCCCGCCTACTTCCAGGGGAAAAACCGGGATAATGCTCATTAACAGCTCATCAACAGCTCTGAGACCTTCCAATCTGCAACATATTAAACATATTATGGCTCTTCTCTTTTTTTTTGTCCTGAATTGGACTGAAAACCCAACGGGAGGCTCCCCACGCACCCCACTGACGCCAGGCACCCTCTCACCTCTCTCCTCTCCGTCGGGATGGGGCACAGGTGACAGCTCAGTGTCCCAGGGCACAGCGGCAGCTCCCTCCACACCGGCCTAAGGAATGAGCTGCAACATTAAAGCCGGGGTCAAAGAAAAGCCATTCACCCCAGATGTGCGGTTAACACAGGAAGCCCATTTTGGGTGCGGTCACAAGGAACCCTGTGCAGCCTCCCTCGGGGGGCTGTGCTGGCCTGGGCACCCCGCTCGCCACCACTCTGGGGAAGCCGGGGTCCTGCCATGATCCCAGAATCTTTTGGGATAACCCAGGACAGGAATCCCATCCCATACCCTCTGTACAAGCGCCTGACACAAGCAGTATCTGTAGGTGCATCCAAAGAACCAAACAATCAACCACAGGATACTAATAATTAAATAATAAATAATTCAAGGTATGAATGAGATGCACCTCATTATCTGTGTGATCTGTTTTACATCCTGGACTCTCACAGGGTTATTTTCCTGATTCAGCTGGTGCCCCGTATGTTTGAAAACATTCGTTGTGGTAACCAACAACATTTGCCATTGTCAGACTCCGGGCTCCAGAGCCTGGATTGAGAGCGTTCAACCTCTCCCCTGTGAACGTGGGTCAGGGGGTGTTAAAACCAAAATCCCCCAAAGGCTGAGCGAGCCCTGGCATGAGGAGCAAGAGCCCCAGCACGGAGCATCCCACCCGGACGTGTCCTCACAGGAGGGACGTGGCTCTGCCCTCCCAGGGACCCTCCCTGCTCCCGAGGCGTTTCACGCCAAAGGTCCCCGAGTGTCACCCTCCTGCCAGCCCGGCTTTGAAATTCCCATGGTGTTTTTGTTGGAAGCTATTGTTTCTCCCTGGGCTTTTCCTGCTGTTCCTTCCTGCCATTGCTGCTGCAGAGTCCCCGGCCGGGAGTGAAATCCCACCCTGTCACCTCCCCCTGGCCCAGCTCCGGGGGACGATAAGCGGCCAGAACAAAACATCAAATGAGGTTTGAGTGCAAAGCTTGGGAAGGAGGTGGAGCTGGGAAGAGGCCTTGTCCCAGGAAAACCTCGATGGTCAAAGAGATGAATTAAAGTCAATGATCCGGTGGAAGAACAGAATCAGCAGAACTGACGCTCACGGCGATGTTAATGTGAATTAATGAGTCATTGCTTTATGGAGCAGAGACTTTGAGGTCATCCCCTTTCCAAAGGCAGAGCTCCAGAGAGGTGGGGGAGCCCAGAACCCCAGGTCCACCCCACCCCGCCCCATTGCCTCATATCCCATCCCACTTCATTGCATCCCATCCCACCACACCCCATTGCCTCATATCCCATCCCATCCCATCCCATCCCATCCCATCCCATCCCATCCCATCCCATCCCATCCCAATCCAGAGAACCCCAAAGCTCCCTGGACCTGCTCTACAGTCACCATTTCCACCGTGGTGTCATCCATGGTGCAAGTGAGACCCCCAGGGCTGGACCTCCACCCCTCACTCTGACCCCACATTCAGCCTCTGCTTCCATGTTTTTACTGTAACCTCCCTTTATTATTATTTATAATTGCTGGACCTGATGACTTTCAGCTCATTCCAAAGCTCATTTTATTGGATTATTTATTTGAATTCTCTGCTAATTTTCCTCTGCCAGGTTGGGTCTCTGTTCCCAGCTGGGAAGAGGATGGCAGAGAGCAATGGGAACACCAGGACTCTGCTTCCCCATGGGATTTGGTGGAGGATGAGTTTGTTTCCAGGGCTCGTGAGGAGCAATCCCGAACTCCACAGGAGCAGCAGGCAGCTGCCAATCCCACCATGAACATTCCAGATGGCTCTGGGCACCAGGGGCAGGATGGGCACCAGGAGCCCAGACCTGCTGGAAAATCATCCAGCAAAGTCCCACCTGCCTCCCCAAAATCCTCCCAAAAATGTGGAGCCTCAGCAGCAGCTGCATAAAACCTCCTCATTTCTCACAGCAAAAAAAAAAAATTCCAAAGTCTGGGAGGAAAAAAAAAAACAAACGACATAACACTAAGAGTGTTTCATTGCTCCTCTCCGGCCTGAAAATTCCCGGCTCGAGCCAAAACCACTGTTCTCCCTTCAATCTATTCATCTTTGTCCTTCTACCTCAACAAAAACGAGCCGAGGGTTTACCCAAAATAGCCTTTTCTCCGTCATTGCCGCAGCTGTGTTTGTCTTGGTACCCAGGGAAGGCCGGGTGGGATTCCCGACGGGCGGCCCCGCGCACCGGCAGCATCCCGGCACATACCGGGGGAGGATGAGGTCAGGGATGTTGTTCTTGGGAAGGCAACAGGAAACCGGGAGAACAGCAGAAAATGTTCAAATCCAGCTTTTTCTGGGCGAAAAACTCTGCCCTGGCCAAGGCGGGCGGGCGGGGGACGGATGTGAGCGGGGAAACGCGGCGGGATCCGCGGCCAGGGCAGGGGATGCTCGGGCGGATCCCAGCGGGCAGGGCGGTGCCACAGCCCCGCTCCAGGATTTATAGGAACGGGCAGGCGGCCAGCACGGTCTCCTGCCCCGCTTTTACCGGCGGTACTGGGACAGGTTGAGGAGAACTGATAGAACCTAATCAAATCAAAGCAAATTAAATTAAATCAAACCAGCAGAGCAGCTTTGGAGCGCCTCAGATCCTGCTCGGGCTGTCAGGGTGCATCACGCTGTGATCCAGAAGATGAAATGAATCCTGGCTGGGACCTGCCTGAGCTGGGGAAAGCGGGGGAGCCCTCGGGTCAGTGCTTGTCCCCCCCCATAAACTGTTTGTGTCCCCCTCGGGACACCCCGGACAGGACAAACAAATCCCCTGGGAGCAGCCGGGTCCCTGCCCGTCCCTCCCCGGCAGCAGCTCTGCCTTTTCCTCCTCGGAGCACTTCCCTCCCCTCTTTCCATCGGCGGTTTCCGAGCTCCCAGCGCACCCCAAATCCCAACCCGCTTCCTCCGGGCGTGGGAGGCGCGGGCAGCTCCCCCGCAGCTCCGGCACCGCTCCCCGGGAGAGGGGAATTGCCGGCAGATGTTTGGAGCTCAGCCTTGGGAAGGGCAGGGACTAAAACAGGATTTCCACGTCCCTCTGGACCTGCTGGCGCTGGACCCCACTGAGCCCTGCCACAGTCCTGGAGGGCAGGGATGGCCCTGGAGGGCAGGGATGGCCCTGGGGACGTGTGGCAGGTGCTGGTCTCAGTTTCGTGCGGGTTCAGAGCTCCGGCTGAGCTCGAGTCCCACCCTGTGGGCTGGATCCTAAGCATCCCTAGGGATTCCATGGGCCAGACCTCACGCCCCAGGGAACATGGATGCCATCCCGATCCCAAACTGGCACCCGAGGCCACCCCATCCAACCCTCCGGGGTATTTCCAGCCCAGGGTACGCAGGAGGGACATTCCTGCTGGGATCCAGCTCCCAGGAATTGCCAGGGCTCAGGGGAACAAGGCACCAAACCGGAAAACAGCTCAGGGTACCCAGCTCCAATTCCCCCTTATTTTAGCCAGCGATTGCCATGGCAACAGCTGCCACAGGGATGGTGCTGCTCAGCATCCCACTCCCCACCGGGATACCCGGAGTGGTCCCGCATCCCTCGGTGTAAATCCACCACCAGCCCATCCAAAGGGAGTTCAAACCTCCAAACCCCCAGCTCCAGCCTGCCCAAAAGCTGCTCCTGGCTGTGATTCCAGCCCTGCCACCATCCCTGACCCCTTTATCCCACTCCAGCAGGTTGGGAGGGGGACAGGGGTGTGGGATGCCACGGGAGCAGCAGCAGGAGCGGGCTGAGAATGGGCTCCTGCCAGCGAGGATCCGGCTGGAACCTCTCCCAAATCTCCCCCGGCAGCAAAGGGATCACAAAGAGAGCCCTCCCTGGGGCAAAGGGAGGGGCACAGCCACAGGGGAAACTGAGGCAGCTCTGCTCCGAGGGCAGTGGCAAGTTTGATCCTTACCTGGATCACTCAGACACATCCCCGCTGCCCATCACGGATCCGGGACCCCCACACCCGGCAGCCCCCGGCATCCCCAGGCTCTCCCTGCATCCCGGCCGAGGCTGCGCACGCCGCCCGTGGGAACGGCGCAGGAAAAAGGGAAGAACTGGGAAAGGCAGCCTTAAAAAAGCTGCAGTGCCCGGGGTGGGACAGAATAACATGAGTCAGTGTTTGTCTGGGCAGAGCCGGCCGGGCTGAGCGGGACGGGTCGGGATAGGACAGGATGGATCCCATGGATCCTCCTGGTCACCCCCATGGAGAACGCACCCAAATCCAGCCAGAAAGTGGGGTTTGACCTCAAAATTCGGGTCATGAAAGGCTCCTCCTGGGGTGAAACTCCGGCAGAGGAACTCAGCCTTCCCTGGCACAAAGTGTTGAAAGAACCACCCCGTTCGTAAAATCCCAGCCTTTTGCTCCATCTGTTCTGCCCTTGGGAAGGTTTGAGGATTAAAGGAAAATTTTGGGCGTTTGTACCTACACAGGCAAAGATTTTCTTTCAAAAGGGCAGTTTGTGCTTCTGAGCTGCTTCAAATGACTCCACTTCCAAGATAATAAAAGTTCTTTCATCTCCTCTGCTCTCTTTTTTTTTCTAATAACCCAAGGTTCTCTCCTGGTACCTCTCAAGCAATAAAACAAGCAATAAAACTCCCTTTTTCGGACCATCCTCCCTGCTACATCCCAGCAGTCCAGCGAGGTGTCCCTAACCTGGGCCTTCACCAGGGCTCCTTGGGGACAAAGCCTTGGGGACATCACTCGGGATTTGGGGCGCACAAAGGGAAAGAAACCCAGGAGAAGAGAACCGGGGCTGCGGGAGGGACGTGACCCCACGGGGGATGTGGCATGGCCGGGGCCAGCAGACTCAGCCCCCCCCGGGCGAGGAAGTCACCCCGGATCTGCGGGAGCATCCTCCCAGCTGTGCCCGGCGTGCCCAGCTGAATGCTGATCAGCAGGGCAAAGAAAAGGCACCCTGTTCTCGCTGTGCCCAGCCGGGGGACACTGCCACACTGTCAGGGCACCAACCCCCCCAAATTCGCAGCCTTCTCGTGGTTTTCCCTGCAAAGGCCGGCTCCAAAAGAGGAGGGGATTTTAGGGAAAATTAAGGGGTTTAGGGTGAAGGGCAGCGGGGATCCCAGAGGTTCCAAACCCACTTTATAACAACAGGGGAGCAAAAAACCTCAGCTGGTTGCAAATCTCCAGCAAACCCCTCCTCCCGAAACCCTATAAAAATAGATCAATTTAAAAATATATATATAAATCCAGAGGTGTTTACCTGAGCTGGATCAATCCCCAAGGAATTTTCAGCATTTAAAGGCTGGATTAGACATCTCTGCTTCTCCCACAGCCCCGTTAGGGCTGGCATGGGAATGACCCTGGGCTTGTGGCTTTGGCATCCAGCTGGAGCTGACACGGATGTTGCCGAGGTTTCTCATCCCGAGGAGTCGTACATGGGACGGGAGGATGAGGGAAATAAATGCAGCCCGTGGAATAAACCAGCTGCTGGAGTCAGCAGAGCTGAGAGGGAAGGGGGAAGCTCTGGGGGAGGATGTTGAACTTGCTGGACACGGGGAGGGGATGTGGCAGCAGTGATGTGCCCCGTCCACCACAGCCCCTGTGCTGCCCACAGCGGTTTGGGAATCCCTTGGGAGCCTTAGGAAGGGTTTGGAAAGGTTTGGGCACAGCCAAAGTGTCCCCTCAGGCTTCTCCACCCCGGCTGCCCTTCATCCCTGTTCCCCCAGAACCCCCAAATCCATACCCTGCTCCTGGGATGCTGCTGGCACATGCAGGAGAGGGGTAACCAAAGCCATTCTTGGGGTGCAGGGAAGAAGCTGCTGCTTCTTCCAGATCCTGCCCATTCCCGGCTGTTGATCCAGCAGCACGTTCCCAGTGAGGAAATCGGCCTGTCCTGGTTTGCACTGGGACCCCAGAGAGAAGGTCACCAGCCAAGGGCCATCCTGACCCCGACCCTGTGCCTGTGAGGAGCTGGAAATTGCCTGTGGCATCCACGGTGCTGCTGGTGATCCAGCTGGGGCTGGATGGACACAAATCCCTGCCCTGAGCCAGGATAGCTCATCCAGAGGGAGATGCACAACGCCTGGAGCAAAAGCTGCACCGTGCTGTGACAGAGCATCACCTCCCACCACAGCCCCCACCTGCTCTCCGTCACCCAGATCTGGGAGTTTTCCAGCTCTCGGCTTCGGCCACGCACGAGGGACAAATCCCAGTTTCCTCAGAGCTGGGAAACCACCACTCAGCCATGGCCAGGGGGCGGAGGGCGATGCCAGCAGGGAGCCATGGCAGGTTGCAGAGAGCTCAAGGCCTCCATGTCCTGGCAGGTTGGGACATTGACCCCATCCCACGCGGAAGACTTCCTGTGAGAGCCGAAAAAAGAGGAATTGGAGCCACTGCCAGCTTTGCACAACCCTGTGTCGCAACATCCCCGAGCGGAATCGGGGCTGGAAAAGTGCTGATGGGGCTGGCACGGGGAAAGGAGAAGCCCCAAAAAGCCCCGATGTGTGAACCGGGCAGGGATGTGCCACTGCCCCTGTGGGACCCGGCAGGGTGGCTCCTGACGGGTCCCTCTCTTCCCGGGGCTCACAGGGCTCCCGAGATGGGCTGGGAGCTCCAGGATACTCCACACTTGTGGCACCTGTGGCAGGTCCCCAGCGGGGTGGCCCAGGCCAGCGGGAAATGCAACTCACTCCCAAAATTATAAAAACCATGAGAAACACGGAGCCGGCTGGGGGGTGGCACGGGCTGGATCTGCCCCGTGGCTCTGCCACCACGTCCTGTCCCATCTGCTCCCAGTAACCCCCCCCAGTGCTCCCAGTAACAGCCCCAGTGCTCCCAGTAACACCCCCCAGTGCTCCCAGTATCCCCCACCAAACCTCGCAGTGACTTTTCCCACCACCTCGCGCGGTGCCAACGCTCTCCCTCCGCTCCGCGTTGGGCAGGACGAGCTCGGGGTGCCCGGGCTGCCGGCGGGATCCCATTCCCGGGCGGATCCCGGCGCGGTGCCGCTCCCCGCCGGTTTTAAGGCAGCGGGGAGGGAGTTGCATCCATCACCAAGGTTTTCTTGGCAGCGCGGTGCTCGGCGAGCAACAGCTGGGAGAGGGTGTGACTCCGGGAGCTGGGAACGCCGGCCTGGATCACAACCCAGCGTGAGGAAGCAACAAGCGGCTTCCCAAGGGGCCTCTTTTCCTGTGCCGCCCCCCGGCCCGGAGCATCCCGCCCCACCGAGGGATAACGGAGCACAGAGCGCTCCGCAGGGATGCTGCTCCGGCCGGGAGCCCAAGGGGAGGCAGGTGGCTGCCAGCCCCCCGCGCTGCGCTGTCCCCAGCCCGGGTCAACCGCTGTCCTCTGCTCCCCACGCCGCCCCCAACTCCTTCCAAGACGTTGAGTCACTTCCCTTCGGCAAATCTGGCTCCCAAACGCTCGCTGCTGCTGCTCAGGGGCTGCTTCTCCCGATGGATTTCATTACCACCAGGATGCTGCAGCTGCTTCCAGGCAGCCCCCCAGGCCGCAGAGGCTCTGTGGTGGCAGCTCTGTCACCCCCAGCTCCTTTAACACCTGCGAGAAAAGTTCTTTGGGGGACACAGAGGGGCTGGGAGAGGCCCCGGGTCCCCTGGGTAGGAGGGATGGGAAAGGCTGGATGCAGGGATGGGGTTCAGGGCGGTTTTGGGGCAGACCCCCAGTTTGGGAGCATTGAGCAGTGCAGCCCCCACCCACACAGAGCAGGAGGTTTGGATAACCCCGGGCTTGATGTGGCACCGGGAAAATTCCTTCCCTGCCCACGCAGCTCCTGCTCTCCCAAGGCTCAGGATCCCAGTCCCAGCGGGATAAGAGCAAGTGCAGGGCTTGGGAGCAAAGGCAGCACAAGGAAACACAAGAAAATTTGGTGGTGATGCACCCTCACCCTCTTCCAGCCTGGAAAAGGAGCAGGATTTGCCCCACTGGGACACCCCAGCACCAGCTCAGGCAACACTGCCCTGGGTTTGTCACCAGCCATTCCAACCCCCTCCCCAGCAGAAAGGAAGTTCATCTATCACAGGAGATTAATTAAGGCTAAAGACAGGCCCAAAAGCATCCTGAATCCAGCCAGCAAGGCACAAAACCGACCACAAACCGATGGGATTTCCTTTGGTGTGTCCGGAGTCAAACGGTGCCGCCAAGAGAGGCTCAGCCCAGGCAGATCCAGGGGGCACCAGCCACGTGCTGGGACCTGGGGGCTTCCCAAAACCACCCCCGGGCCTGCTGGGGCTGGGAATGCTCGGCCATGGACGTGGCCTTGCCGAGGGCTGCCACCGCCCTGGAGCAACGACCGAAATTCCGGCGGCTCCGAGGGTTCCTGAGCCAGGACCCGGCACAATCCCGGTGTTCCCAGCAGGGCCGAGCTCTGCAGCCGCACAGAACCAGCCCCTCCCTCGGCCCTGCCTCCTTCCCCAGGCACCTGCCCTTCCCCAGGGCCCCGCAGGATGCGGGATGCTGCTCCACGCTGGGTTTTGCAGGATGAAGGGAAAACACGCTGGCTTGGGATACGATTTCCCATCCCGAGCGTTTGTGGGTTGGGGTTTCCCCCCGGGGCATCGCCTGCTCAGCAAAGCCCCGCCGGCAGCAGCGCCTGCGGAAGGACAAATCCCTGCTCCCAGAGCTGGGGACGGAGCGGGATGGGAGCAGGAGCAGCAATTCCAGGCGCCGAAACCAGCGCAGCCTCTGGCAGTTGTCACGTCCTTGGCAAGCGCCGAGTGCCACCCACACCGAGCGAAGCAATTAAAGCTCTGAATTGATTTGGGCTGATTAAACGCTCTGGAGCAGCTCCCCGCCGAGCCGGGATGCGTGGATGGAGCCGGGAGACGCGGCCGGAGCCCGGCAGGTCCGGCCCCTCCGGCCCTCGCCCTCCTTCCCTCCCGCACAGGCGCTGGGAACCCGCCTGACTCATCCCCACACAGATGTCACAGCTAATGGGGAAGAAATTGGAGGAAGTTTTCCCCTCTCCGGGGGAGCTTTCTCCGGCATCCAGCAGCACTTTCCCTCGCCCTGGGCACAGCCGTGGGGATAACCGGGAATGGTTGGGAAATGAGCTGGGCTCAGCTACGAGGAAAACACAGGAGGTTCCCACCGCATATCCCAGCTCCAAATCCCGGGTTTCAGGGCTGGGTTTATGCCCGTGGATAACTCTGGCCTGTCTTTCCCGCAGGGAAAACTCATCCCTGGCTCCTGGCTCCACACCCGCTGTGGTCCCGAGCTCCGGATCCCGTCACTGCCTCCCGATCCAAGTGGAAATGCAAACTCCCTGCACAAATAAAGCAGCCACAGACAGGATGTTCAAGAGACGGCTCCCGTTCCCTTTTTTCGCTGATTTGATACAACCACGGAAAAAAAAAAAAATGAACCCAGTCCCAACCTTGTGCAACTCGAGCTTAAAAATAGCCCCGGGAACGCGGCGGGGCTGGGGCAGGGCGGGCAAATCCCGCTGTGCTCCCAAGGCTGGCACCATATCCCAGCCCCGGGATGGGCAGGTCAGGGCATCTCCACGTGGCTCAATCCCAAACACCCTCCCAGAGCATTCCCCATCTCTGTTTGGCTCCAGTCTTGCGTCATTTCCCCCATTTTTCCATGTGTTTCCCCTGCAAGGCTCTGGAGTGGCCGGATCCACGCTCAGAATCCCGAGTGGCACCGGGAGAGCGATGAACGCCCACGGGCCAGGGGACAATTCCCAGTTCTCAGCTCCCAATCCTACCCTTGGCAGAGCAGGATTGATGGGAACATTCCCACAGCACAGCTGGGCCCTGCTCCATGGATTTCCCCATCCCAGGTATCGCCCACCTGCTCCCATCCCCATCCTGCAGTGACAGCTCCCCCAGGAGCGATGGAAGTGCCACATCGGGAGATTTATCCGTGATTTCCGACTCCTGACAGAGCTGTCAAGGGCCACTGACAGCTCCTGGAGCAGGGATGAGGAATTGCCGGCCATGGACACTTTGTTTTCCCTTGGAGCCCCTCAGCAGGTGACAGAGGGGACGTCTCCTACCCAGGGATTTATGAGCAGAGGTGGCATCGGATCCTGGAATGGTTGAGGTTGGAAAAGACCTTTAACTCGTCCCGTTCCACTCCCAGCCATGGACAGGGACACCTTCCATCAGGTTGCTCCAACCTGGCCTTGGAATAAGAAATTCCATTAATAAAATCCCGACAGGGCTCCAGGTTTGGATGCTGAGCATCCCACTGGAAAACACGAGATGCTGACAGGGTTCCTTGTGCTGGAAACTGAATTCAGACTCATCTTTCTCCCTGAAATCCTTCAGTATTATCCTAAAATCCTCTGGATGTGCTTTTCCTGCTGCTGGTGTGCCGAGTGAAGATACCTAACATGGAGAGAGGGGAGTATTCCTGAAATCTCCCAGCAAAAATCAGTGGGATCTGGCTGATAAAACCCCTCGGGAAACTCCCAATTCTTTAAGGCACCAGCTGGATTTGTCTTAATAACAAGGACTTAAAAGATTTCCTTCAAATTCCCAAACATCCATAAAGAAACCTGCTTTATTTATGATTTTTTAATAAACAAACCCAGTTTTCCTTGCAACCAACACCTGGGAATTCACCATTCCATGGAGCAGAGCTTTGCAGGGACACGTCTCTTGGAAGCTGACTTTGCCAATGGCCCCATCCTGCTTCCCATCACTGGGATGGGCACAGGGACTGCCCAGCTCCGGGCTGGGAAGCAGCTCCTTGTGGGAAGGCTCAGCATTCCCGTCAGTTCTGAGCAATCCATGCCTTTTTCGGGGTTTTTTTGGCCGGGGGGTTGCCTTGGTGCAGGTTCCAATTGCCCTGGAATTTTTAAAAATAACAGCAAAATGTGTTTTATTCCTGAGCCTTTGCCAGGCTGGGATTATTTCTGGAACGAGGGAGTTGCTTGGAGGTGCCAGGGAGACGTGGGGGTCCCTGTGCCCTTTCCAGGGTCTCCCACAGCACCTTCCTTGATCTTTGATCCCAATATCCAGAGTTCAGCCCCGTGCTGGATCGAACTTTTCCCAAGGGCTGGCACAGGATCCCGTTCCCAAAACACAGCTGTTGTCTAAGAATTATTTAAACAGATCCAGAAACATAGGGATCTATCCAGAGGGTGCTGCTGATGGGAGCCAGATCCAGAATTTGCCTTGGAAAGCAAAAACAGCTGAGTCCAAAGGGAGGGAAAGCTGTGCCACGGAGCCCCGGGAACGCTCCGTGTGCCATTAAACGGGATTAATGCTCCAGATTGGATGGAAAGGCTTTAACCTAAGGATTCAATTAAGGTTCCTCACAGGCTGATTTAACCCGGGTGGGACTGGGGAATCCATCAAACTGCACAGCAGGGAGAGGCAGGAGCAGCCCTGCCCCTGAGGGATTTGGGGAAAGCCGGGAGTGGGACAGGATGGCCACAAGCAGCCGGATCCCAGCACTCCCAGAGCACCAGCACGATAAAATCCTGGATTTTTAATTGCAGGGGGAAATAATAATCTCAGTTTTGTTTCCAGGAGTGCAGTGGGATCCTGGGATGTGCCAGGGCTGGATCAGGATCCACTCCAGGGCTGGCACACAACACATTCCTCAATGAGCAGCTGGAGATCACTGGGCTTTATCCAGGAGTGATGGATGCAGCAGTGCCCAGCCACACTGGTGACACTGTGGGGACATTCCAGCTGCCAGTTCCCGCTGGAAGGAGCCTGGCATTCCTCTCATCCAGCCCCACGAGTGACTCTTTCCATGCAAGAGCCCAACACAAAGAGAAAACCCAGCTCTGATTTCACAGAAGCAAAAAGGGGCTGTTATCCTTTGGAAAACCTCGATCCTGCCTGGACACATAAAATCTCCATAAATTCCAGGAGTGATTCATGGCTCCCATCTGGCACTGGCACAGCCACTCACTCCTGCCACTTTTGTCCCTCTTTAAAGCTGGGCCACATTTAATGTTCACCCACCGCGGCATCTGCCAGGTGGGAAATCTCCGGGTTTTTTGTCGGAGATTCGTTTATTATAAATTAATTCCATGGCAGAGCTGGAAAACCCCGGCATTGGTGAGGATGGAACCTCCATAGGGGATTGGCAGCTCCAGCACTTCCCACTTTCCTCCAGTCCTTGCTTCATGTAAGACACGGAATGCTAATGAATTCCTGGGTTTTATTCCCTAAATGGTGCAGAGGGAATCCCTGTTATCCATGGCCTGGAGAGGATGAAGAAGGTTTCCAGCACTGTTCCTGGCTGACAGAGAATGGAGCTCACATCCAGCTGCTCCATGAAGGACCCAGTCATTGGAAAAACCTTATAAATCAATAGGGATAAACTGAAAATTCGGGCAGGACTCCACATAATTCAGCCAATCTCCCTTAAGACTTTTTTCGGGAAAAAACAGGTTGGAAAAAAGGAATTTGGGGTACCCTGGCTGGATGCAGCTTCCCCAGCACATCTGGCTGGGGAGAGGACGTCTGAGGAATTAATTCTGTGTGGAGATCATTGGAATGTCAGGAGACCTCTGATTTATCCGCAGCCTTCAAGTGCAGGAATTCATTCTGGTCACGGAATTCCGGCTGCTTCCAACACCAGCAGAAGCCACCTTCAAGGAGCAACAACGGGGCCGTAATTCCCAAGGGAAAGCGGAAGAATTTCCATGGATATCCCACCTGGAATGGGGATGCACCAGGGCATCCCTCACGCCCAGCCTGGCAAATCCCCGGCACCGTCACTGAGGAGCTCCTGCCAAATAATTTCCCTGTGGAAAACAGGGAGCTAACAGGATTTAAGGAAAAAGGAATGAGAGATTGGATGTAACCAGACCCAGTTAGTGGATGGGTCAATTAAGAGAGAGGCGGTGGGAGGCTGGAGATCCCAAATCCGTGACCCCAGCGTGGCACTCCGGGAGCGGGAGTTCCTTGCTCCGAGGATCCCACGCGCTCGTCTCCTGTTGTTGCTCCTGGAAAATTCCACCATGAAGGATTTGAACGAGTCATTTATCAATTAAATGTGCGCTCTGGCAAATTAAAATCTGTCCTCGTGTTTAATGAATAGGGCAGCTTTATATTCGACAAATTAGGGAGCTTCTTGATGAGCTAATTTGTTAATTAATGGAAGCCTGGAGGCTCTTCCTTCATTAGATGTTGGCACATCCTTGAATCCAAAGCGCAGCTCCTCCTTCAGGACCCCTGGGCTCAGACTGGGAACAGCCCTGGCAGTGAATTTGCCATGGCAGAGCTCCTGGCACGGCCCTGCCTTCCAGGGATTTGTGGCTGCAGCATTTTTCCCTTCCCTTTCCTTTTCCTTCGGGAAGATTTACGTCCCTTGTCGAGGAAAAGCGCGAGATCCCGCGGCCGAGCCGCTGCCAAACGGAGCCCAAAGCTGCACCAGGATGGAAAGAGGGAAAGAAATCGATAAAAAATGGGAAGGAAAGCTTCTGGGCCTCTCCAGGGATCTGTGTCGGGTGGGAATCAGTGCAGGGTGGAGGATCCAGAGCTCATCCTGGCAGGTCCGAGGATCCCTGGGTGTCCCCGGACACTCGGCAGTGCCACCAACACCTGGATCCGAGGAAAATGAATCCCCCAGGGATGTCCAGGCTCATGGATCAGCCCTTTCCCCCATCCCAGATGGCCACAGCCACCCCCAGCAGTCCCCTCCCAGTGCTTCCAGTACAAACCAGCAGGACGGTGCTGAGGCTGGCTGGGCTCCACGAGCTGCTCCAAGCAATTCCACGGAAAGAGGGATTGCAGCAATCCCAGGGCACAGATCCCAAAAGGAGCATTGGGGTCATCCCCAGTGGGAGCAGGACCAGTAACACCAGTAAGGGCAGCGTGGTGGGACACAGCCACACTGACCTGGGACAAAGATCCCGCTGCCAATCCCGCTCCAAGCTAAAAACCAGGAGTGTGGATTCCCGAGCTTGCACCAAGGACCACTCCCCTCCAAACCAGACCATCCCAGATCCCCTGGAGCAGCTCCCCCGTTTATTTTTAGCCACCAGTGCCTGCTGCACTCGCCAGTTATCAGAAAAATACGGGAAACCAGGAGAGGCACCCAGAGACTCCCTTATCTCTGTTTTCCATGGCAGTTCCTGGCATGTGTTTACTCTCAGCCTTTAAAAAGCAACCCCAGGTTCACTTTCTGCCACAGGAGTTTGCCAAGTTTCCAGCTTTCCCTGGATCTCATCCCACCCTGGCAGGTCCTGGAGAGAGGGCACAGCTCGCTCAGACCCCAAAGCTGCAATAAAAAAATCACAGCGAAAGGCAAATTCCTGCTGGATTTTCCACAAACACTTGGCCATAAAAATAACGGTGCTGATGAAGCTGCCCCTATTTGGGTGCCTTTTCCAGGACACTGATGGTTTGAGCTCTCCAGGAATGCCAGGCACAGGGAATTCAGCTGATGCAGGGACATCTCCTTAATTCCTGCTGGAATGGGACCCTCAAACTCTTTTCCCAAGGCTGATGCATCTCCTATTCCTGCCTTGTGCATCCACAGCCTCCCTGCTGACTCGGGGGTGCATTCCCACCCTCAGCCGTGATTCCCGACATTTTGTGCTCCAGTCCTTCAGAGAAACCTCAATTTCAGCACCTCCAAGAGTCTGCCTCTCCTCCCCACAGGAAAAGGCACCTCCAGAGCTGTGTCTTTATCCCATTCCAGAAGCAGGTTGTGCTGGAAGTGGGACAGAGGGAAGCAGATGCTTTTCCCTCGTGGTTTTCCTGATGCATTTCTCCTTCCACAGCCTAACACACCTAAAAAAGAGGGAAAACAAAATCCTTGGAATAATATTTACAAGCTAATTAGGCAGAGAATTGATTTGAACATCACTGGAATACCAGAAAAATGCCAGCTGAGCTGGGAAGGCTTGGGCTGGTTTTCCATGGAAATTGAAATTCCTACAGGCTGCTGGGGCAGGGAGCTGGAGCCGTTCCCTGGGAGTTCTGAGGCCACTCCCAACACCAGCTGCCTCCTGGAACCACTTGGTTTATCCCCAGTTTGTAAAATGACTGTGAGAGGTGAGGGAAAGGGAATCTTCCTTCCTCACAGGAGAGCAGGATTTGAATTCCTGTGCTGTGGGATTAGGGAGAAATCCAAGCTGTGCTGGAAAGAAATGCCAGTTCCTTTTGATTCCTCTTCAGCAGCACTGCCTTGCCCAAACCCCAGCCAAAATTCCAGTTCCTATATCACAACAGATTTCTCACCAAGGAAGCACAACATGGAATTGCTTCTCCTTCCATTCCTCACTTTCCTTTTCATCTTTGCTCCTTCCTGCCTTGCCAGACCTCAGCCCTGCCCTTCCAAAGCTCCCAGGAGCAAGGACGGAGGCACCTCTGGAGGTCTCTCCTGATTTATCCATGCCAGCAGATCATTATCCCAGTTATCCATCAGCCAGCAGCTCGTTTGGAGCACTGCTGCCCCGTCACTCAGGAATTATAGATCTACCCAGCAAAGCCACAAGGAAATAATTGTTTGTTTGCTGCTCAGGCCTCTGAAATTCCAGCAGAAAAGGAGATTTCTCTTGTTTGCCTTAGATCCTGAGGTTTTCTTCCCCCTGCTGGGCTTATTTCCAAATTCCCACTGCTCCTGTCCAGCTGCCAAGCACAAGCAGGGAGCTGCCAGTGGCATTCTTTTGGGAAGGGACAGGGAGCCTGGCACCTGCCCCCTCCCAGTGCTCAGGGACATTCACACCCAGCTCCTGTTCCAGCTCAGCCTCTTCCTGTCGAAAGCCACAAAGCCCAGCTGGGGCAATTTAACATTCCAGCTCCAAAGGAATTAAATCCAGCCTTATAAAGGGAAATGTCTCCCAACTCCGAGTTTTTGCAGAGTGCTGGAGGCACCTGATAACGATGGAGCTCCAAAAACAGGGGCAGTTCCCTGCTGGCAGGGAGAGAGGGGAGCCTGGGTTTTAATTTAGAGGAATTTCAGAGGATCCAATTTATCCAGCAGCACGCAGGAAAATTAGCAGAGCACCCTGGAAAGCTGGGAATGACACTGGCTCTGTCTCCTGATTTCCAAGAGGGCTCTCTGAGCTCTGCTGAACAGCACAGGTTGGCAAAATCCTTTTCTTCCATTTGCAAATCCACTTTTTCCAACTCCTGCCTTGTTCCCGGGTGTAGGTGCTGAGGAAATAGAGGTGCAGAATTCCAAGGCCAGATCTCCTCAGTGTTACCAACCACAGAGGGGCTTTGTGATTCCTGAAGGATCATCCCCTTGCTTTGGTTCCCTTTTATCAATTATCAGGAGTCTCCGGGAGCCTTTGGAAACTCAGATCCATGGAGAAGCAAAACTTGGGTGCCAGGTGGTTATTGAGGCCTCTGCTCCAGAGCTCCTGTTTCTCCTCCTGGGATTTAGGAACTTCAATATCTCTTGAATTTCGGGAATATTCCTGTTTTCAAATCCTGCAGAGCCCCTCTCAGGCAGCCCACACTGCCTGAAATGTTGGAATTCAGCCCGGGATCAGGACATGAGAGCTGCAGCAGCTCCCCAGCACCTCTGCCAGGACACGGCTGTGTCCCCAGCGTCCCTGCCCTGCCGTTGCCATGGGTGACCGAGCATTGTCCCCTCCCCTCTCCTGCCACCTTTAAGGAAAAATGTCCCTCTACAGCTCCAGGCTGTCCCCAGACCACTCCCAGATGGCCTCTCCTCGGCTTCATCCTGCACCCAGGACATCCCACAGGACAGGGACTGCTGCCCATGAGGAATTTCCTGCCGGCTCCAGCCTGGAGCTGACCATCAGCAAGGAGAAAAAAAATTAAAAATACAGGAGGATCCAGTCATTCCCACACCTACACAGGTGGGGTTTAAAGTGAAATCCAAGCAGGGAAGAGCTCGAGGCCATCCAAGACCAGCAGAGGATCTCTGAGCATCGAAAAGCTTGGGGCCACCCCTGTCCCCATTGCTGGTGGCACCGGCAGCGCCAGGGAATCCACAAGAAGTGCCACCCCCGAGTGTGCCAAGCTGCTTCCGTGCCCTCCCAAATCTCCCCGGGACACCTGCTGAGCTCTGACAGCTGTCAGGACCTAAGCAGGGGGCGAGCTGAGAAGCTTAAAGGAAAAATAGCTCCTTTTGTGACGTGCTCCCACAGCACTCCCACCCTCCTGCCCGTTTTAGCCCTCCTCGTCCCACATCGGGAGCCCTGGAGACAGGGAACGGGTGGAATTGTGGCTGTTCAAGGATGCACCACGTGAAGGTGTCCCCCCTACGTGTGGCTGGGTCAGGAGAGGTGCCCACCCTTCTCTGGCAGCCTGCCCTGACCCCACTGCTCCTCTGGGAAACATGGAATCATGGAATGGTTTGGGTGGGAAGGGGCCTTAAAGATCACCTCGTTCCCTTCCATGGGCAGGGACACCTTCCCTATCCCAGGTCGCTCCAAGCTGGCCTGAAAGAAACAGCACTGATGTACCTGCCTGATCCCATCTTCCAAATTGATGCCAGGGAAGATTATCCCAAGGATCAGCCTCACAGCCACGGCACGGGGCAAGCTTTGGGAAGCACAAGCTCCGTGCCCCTGGCTGCTGTCACACCCCATCCCAGGAATCTCCGAGCGCGCAGACAGGAGAAATTTGTCCCAGCACAAACAGTTCCAGAAGGAAGCCAGGGCCTTACTCAACCTCCAAAAATGTTTTTCAGGATCGGCGCCTCCAAAGGCAGAAGGTGGGAAGGTCCTGGAGAGGGAATGCAGCAGGCTGGGATGTTTCCATGGAGCAGCGAGATGAGTCAGTGCCATCTGCCGGCTGCAGGGACCTGGCCTCTCCCAAATCCATCGGATTCGGCCTCGGATAGAGAGGGATAAAGCCCAGCCTCACAGCAAAGCTTCCAGCATCCCTCAGGAACGCTCCTCTAAATGCAAATTCCCCTCAGGATCCAGATGGGATCCCTTTGGCACAGCCGTGTCCAGCTACGTCAAGAACTCCCAGGATGACCCAGGCTGCAGCTCCAGCATTCCACAGCTCTTCTCCTTCCCACCTTCCCTTTGTTATTCCTGACAAAATCATACATGGAAATCCTTGAGCTGGCCCAGATCCGGGCTGAGGAAGAGCTGTGGGAATGCCAAGGATCCGCAGTGTCCCGAGGGATGTCGGCTTCTACCTCAGCCTGGACCATTCCAAGGGTACCAAGAGGCATCAAAGCTGGGATGAGACACCTGGCATTCCTGGCTATCCCTGTTTGTCCCAGTCTGCTGAACCAGATTTAATTAGGGAACAGATTCGAGGTGTGTTTCTCACCATTTTTAAAATGAAAACACATCCCTGCTCCGTAACTATCCTATAATTAGGTTTAGGTGTCAGATCCGTGGCACTGAGGAAAACACACATTTCTGTCGAAGTTTCCTCTCGGAGTGAGGAGGGATTTGCTCGCCCTTCCAATGCTGGTTATCCCCCAAAGTTCTCTGCAGGCATTAACAGGCTCTGGCAGCTCCAGCTGCCTGGAGGACACAGAAATTTGGAGCTGCAGGGATGGCCTGGGGCTCCAGGTGCAGGACAGATCCCAGAGATGATCCCCGTCAGGCTGGTTTAGGGATGACGGCTGATCCGAGCTCATCCAGCTGCTTTTGTCAATCCCGGTAAAGATCAATGAACACCTGAGGGAACACCAGCTCTGAGAGAGCAGATCCTGCTTTTCCTGCTGCAAGCAAGCCCGAAAAGGGGGGTTGGCTCTGGAAAACTCCATTTGCAGAGGAAGCAGGATGGAGTGGGGGCAGCACGAAGTTAACGTGGATTGGGATACTGGGCACGGACACATCTGCGGTCTCCCCTCAGTCTCCTCTGAAATACAGTTTAAATTCCCCAAATTATTTTCTGACAAACCAGGTTATTTTTCCCTGCTGGTGACGATCTGCTGTGTAAGCATCTGGTAGGAAACCACCTTATCACCCTGCCAGATGCTGAAATCTGAGGGCGCCACCTGCGACTCCTCAAAACATTCTCTTTGCCCTCAGCTTCTTTCCAGTCTCTCCCTATTCCCTCTCTCCAGCGGAGGGAGAGCCACAGGTGTGGAACACCAAGGTACGCTGCTACTTAAGGCCACAAATAAAGAGTATGTTTTCTAGAAGGGCCAGGGGTAGGCGACAGAACGAGAACAGAAAGAGGTGATTTTCCATGGAAACGGCCATGGAATTAAACCCTCGGCGGGCCCCGAGCGGGGCCTGCCGCGCTCCCGTCGCCTAGCAACAACACGCCATGCCCTTATATGGAAAACACGCCCGCCCTCTCACCATCATCCCTTCTCATTGGCTGCACACCTATGATTGACGTGCTCGCCCGCCAATGGTCACCCTCCACGAGCCTCTCCGCGCCCGGGGCGCGGCGCTACCCGGAAGCCGCTGCAGGAAGCGGAGGGGCGGGGCACAAGGGACGCGTCTGCAGCGACAGCCAATGGGAGAGGAGCTGGGGGGCGGCTCAGCCAATGGCAGGGCGCGGGG
>VZTJ01001441.1:96568-116315 GCA_013397795.1 Orthonyx spaldingii
GGGACCGAGGGGACACGAGGCGCACATGGGGGAGACCCGGGGGGACCGAGGGAAGAACCGGGGGGGACCCCGGGGGGACCGAGGGGACACGAGGGGCACATGGGGGAGACCCGGGGGAACCGAGGGAAGAACCGGGGGGACAGGGGGNNNNACATGGCAGGGATCCCGGGGCAACACCGGGGGAACAGGGCAGGGGGGGCCCGGGGAACCCCGGCCGGGGGTCAGGACAAAACCGCAGGCGTTGGACAGAGGGGATGCGGGGGAAGGTCTGGGGAGCACCGGGGGTACCGGGCAGGGAGGAGCCGAGGGGAGCCGGGGTGCTGGAGGGGATTCCCGCCGGGATTCAGGCTCGGGGAAGGAGCCCTGGGCAGGGAGCGGTGGCTGAAGGAGAAGCGGAGGATGGGGAGGGACCCCAGAGCAGTGCAGGAACCTCTGGCTGGCGGGGGAGGGGGGTCACGAGCCTGGAGGAGGGTGGGGAGGAGACGGGAAGCTCCGTGACCCCGCGGAGCCGGCTGGCAGAGCCCGGTGCCCACCCTGCTCCCGGGCATCCACGGCTCCTCCTGCTGCTGCTGTCACAGTAACTCACCGCAGGTCCCACACGGTGCTCGGGGGTGGCGGGGAAAGGGATGTCCCCCGGGACAGCCCCCGGGAGCTGTGACAAACCCGGAGTGCACTCAGAGCCACTCTTACCCCATGATGCGGAGTTCTGGCTGAAGCTGTGCGTGTTCCAGGTGGGAGCGGTGGGGAAGGAGATGCTGCAGGTGCCTGTGCTGGATGCAGGATGAATCTCGTGGCGATGGCGACAGATCCCGAGCTCCAATGGGTGTCCCTGTGGCTCCGTGTCCGGTGGGCAGCCGTGCTCGTGCTGCTCCTGAGCTCCCTGGTGATGCTGCTGCTGCCCCTGGCTGCTGTGGACAACCAGTGCCACGCCGTGCTCAAGGGCCTGTCCTTCCTGAGGAGCAAACTGGGATCCTCGGGAATCACCAGGCTCACGGGACAGAGCACGGAGCTGAGCGTCACCTCCAAGGGGCTGGAGCTGCTGGTGCTGAAAGGAAAAGCTTCCCCAGGTGAGAGGGGCCTGGGTGGGCACAGCCGAGTTCCTCAGGTCAAGGAGCTGCTGGAGAGGGTCCAGCAGAGGCCAGAGAGATGATTTGGGGTCTGGAGCATCTCTGTGATGAGGAGAGGCTGTGGGAGCTGGGCCTGGTGGGTCTGGAGAAGGGAAGGCTGAGAGGGGATCCCATCAATCCATACAAACATCTCAAATCGTGTGCCAAGAGGATGGTGCCAGACTCTGTTCAGGGGAGCCCGGTGACAGGGAGCAATAAACTAAAACACAACAAGTTGCACCTCAACATGAGGAAGAACCTCTTTCCATGGAGGGTGGCAGAGCACTGGGACAGCCACTCAGGGAGTCCTGGAATCTCCCTCTATGGAGACATCCCACGCCCACCTGGACACCTTCCTGCTCCAGGTGACCTTGCCTTGGCAGGGGGTTGGGGTGGGTGGTTTCCAGAGGGCCCTTCCAACCCCAACCCAGAGATCTTCACCCCCTTCCTGACCTCGTCCTGTACCCCTGATGGCAGTGACACTGTACTCTGCTGGTGACAAACTGCAATTAACTGCAATTAACACTGGCTGTAAATGCCCCTGAGGTCAGGCAGGCCCTCACCAGCTCCTTGACTGCATTCCAGGCCCCTGTGCTGGCATTGCTCTGTCTTTCCAAAGGTTTTCCTCGTGTTTTCAGTACTGGTAACTTCTGTGGAGGTACCAGGAACACAGAGAGGTGTTTTAATGCACAGAAATCTGGGATACACAGCGCTAATCCTGAAATCCTGGCTGGCACAGAACAGCCTTTCAGGCTGTGGTCAATGGCCTGTATCAGCCAGGACATTAATTTGGAAAACACTCAAAGGAATTATGATGATTCCAGCGCTGTATCTGTGTTTGCATTAAACCTCTTACTGCTGGGAAAATGTTGGATAGTTCAGTGGAAAAACAGGAGTGCTGTTGGCAGCCAACATAACAATGTTAACATTATAATTTCACCTAAAAGAATGCCAGGAGAACGTGTTTAAGGCACTGTTTCCTCCCACACGAAGCAGTTTGGTGGCCACCTGTGGCTACCTTGAGCCTGCTGCCCACAGGTCCTGCCTCCCCACACTTCCTGCCAGGAATGGCTCTGCTGCCTCATACTCGGCCTGGAAACGTGGCATAAACCTGTGGGATTGTAACCTGGAACAGGCTGGAACACAAATTCTGTTCCAGTTCTTAGAGACTGGTTTTGTTTAATTTTTAAATCAGTGAACAGTGGCAGTCGTAGAATATCCTGAGTTGGAAGGGAGGCACAAGGATCACGGAATCCAGATTTCCAGAGGTTTTCAGTAAAACTCAGTGCCCTTTATCTGTTATCATTTCATTCCAGAGGTGAAGTTGGAAGCCAGAGCAGCTCTGAATCAAGCCCTGGAGATGAAGCGCCAAGGGAAGCGGGAGAAGGCCCACAAACTCTTCCTGTACGCCCTCAAAATGGACCCGGATTACGTGGACGCCCTGAACGAGTTCGGGATCTTTTCCGAGGAGGAGAAAGACATCCTCCAGGCTGACTACCTGTACTCCAAAGCTCTGACCATCTCCCCTCACAACGAGAAGGCTCTGAGCAACCGCGGCCGGACGCTGCCCTTGGTGGAGGAGATCGACCAGAGGTACTTCAGCATCATCGACAGCAAGGTCAAGAAGGTGATGGCCATTCCCAAAGGGAACTCCGCCCTGCGCCGGGTGATGGAGGAATCCTACTACCACCACATCTACCACACGGTGGCCATCGAGGGGAACACGCTGACGCTGTCCGAGATCCGGCACATCATCGAGACCCGGTACGCCGTGCCCGGGAAGAGCCTGGCAGAGCAGAACGAGGTGATCGGGATGCACGCGGCCCTCAAGTTCGTCAACACCACGCTGGTGTCGCGCATCGGCTCCGTCACCAGCAGGGACATCCTGGACATCCACCGGCGCGTGCTGGGCTACGCCGACCCCGTGGAGGCCGGGCGGTTCCGCGCCACGCAGGTCTTCGTGGGCCACCACATCCCGCCGCACCCGCAGGACGTGGAGAAGCAGATGGAGGAGTTCGTGCAGTGGATGAACTCGGAGGACGCCATGAGCCTGCACCCCGTGGAGTTCGCGGCGCTGGCGCACTACAAGCTAGTGTACATCCACCCCTTCGTGGACGGCAACGGCCGCACCTCGCGGCTGCTGATGAACCTGATCCTGATGCAGGCGGGGTACCCGCCCATCACCATCCGCAAGGAGCAGCGGGCCGAGTACTACCACGCGCTGGAGGTGGCCAACGAGGGCGACGTGCGGCCCTTCATCCGCTTCATCGCCAAGTGCGCCGAGACCACGCTGGACATGCTGCTCATCGCCACCACCGAGTACTCCGTGGGCCTGCCCGAGGCGGGAGGCGGCGCCGGCTGCGAACAAACCATCCCCGTCAAGACTTGAGGGTTTTGGGGTGCTCAGAAGCTGGTGAAGCCGTGGGAGAGCAGAACTCCAAGCCACCCGAGTGTGGTCCTGCTGGGAAGTGACTGGACAGGAGGTGTCGCTTGAGTATTTTGTTTATTTAAAGTGTCTTACATTTCATTAAATTAATATAATTTATTTATATACGCGATGCCAAACGGAACTGAGGATGGTGGCTGTGCACTGGAAGGAGGTGGGGAGAGGTGTCAGAGGGTTCAAAAAGATGAACTGAAATTGAACTTCTCCTTAAAATTAAGTTTTGAGGAGCTGCTTCAATCAGAACTCCTCACCCAGGCAGTCAACGCTACTGTCTGACCTCAGCAAAGTCTAAACTGAGTTGGTTTTGTGTTACCTCTTCCCTGTAGTTCAAAACATCCCTGAAGGAACAGCTCTCTCCCAGCTGTGTCCATCAGACACTGTGGTGTCAGTCACACAGGTACTGAGCAGGAAGGAGGCTGAACTCCAGCCCAAAGGCATCTCTCCCCTCCCGTCTCCGTTTCCATGGCACTTTGCATGTTTACTTTCAGCTGCCTTTCCTGGGGTGAGTTTTGTACAAGTGGGAAGTGTTTGGTTTGGGATTACAGGTGACAGGAGTGGAACAAGAGGAGAAAAGCTCTGACTTACTTGAGGGAGAAGGACTCAGAAAACACCTCAGCCAACAGGAGCCCTGCGAAAGCACAACTGTCCTTAGACATTTCAGTGGAAGGGTTGGAAGGAGCCTGTCTGCAAAGCTGTGGGCAGAAAAGTCATCAGGCAGAACCAGGAGACACCAGCTGTGCCAGTTTGGGAGGAATGTGTACAGGAAGTTTGCCAAAAACTTCAGTTTCTTTAGTCTAGGTAAGGGAACTTTCCCAATTACTCACTGGTCATGTCATTAATGGTCATCATGTCAAGAATCACTCGAGGCCTCTGTGTGCTGCAGGGGCAGTGCAGCGCCTGGAGCTGCTGAGCAGTTCAAAGAATCACTTTTTCCTTGGTTTTTAGGGTAAAAGTACCCACAGATCTCTCTACCCCAAACCTGCCAGGTGTGTAACAGCATCATTGCTCCCACCACCTCCAAGCTCAGAAAACTTCCATTTAAAATCCCAGTTTAGAGCATTTAACCCCTTGACAAAAGCTGTCAGGCTGTTCCAGGCTTAATTTCCTTCCCTTTTAACTCTCTCTTACCTGACAGGGAGGTGGGACATGTTTTAGAGAAGCAGAAACCAGGATGAGACTGGGAGTTCTCTGCCCTGAGCCCTGCTCCAGGGAAAGCAGACAATGCAGGAGGAAGGGTGTCCTGTCCTTACAAAGCATGTTATTTTTGTAGTGCAACCTGAGAATAAATAATGCACTTTAGAGCTCTTGGGGAGGGGGGGAAATGTTATTTTAGTAACAGATTAATAAACTATTTTAATATGAAAGTCTTGGTTTGGAAGAGGCTGTTCCCAGAGCACACTTGGCTGCAGTGAAGGCCATGGGAGAGATCCTGATTCCCTCAACCACAGGACAACAGGATCAGACTCATCATTTCAAAGCAAAGCCCAGTGAAATCAGCACAGAAAATAGTGTTTATTTGCAGCAGTGTTTGTGTGGTACAAGTGAACTCAGCCCTGGGGTCCCCCCTCACCTCCACCCCTCTGGGTGGCTGACAAGCAGGAATGTTTCTATCCAAGATCACACTACTGGTGTGAAAGTCTGAGGTGATGACTGAAGTGATTTCAGGATGTTCAGAGCAGATGGAAGGAGCTGCTTCAAGGCCTGAGGGACACTGAGCACACCTCAGAGGTAAGGTACATCACTATCACCCAGCTGCCAGAGGAGAGGTGCAGTTCCAACACCCACGTTTAAACAAAAGCAACAGTATTTATAGAAAACCTTTGAGAACTCGAGTTTAATAAACCAAGAAACGTCAGCTTGCACTTCACAGTTGTACAAAACCGTACAGAAACCACCTGCAAAAAGACATGAGCTAGCTAGGAAGAAAACAACCAAAAACAACCAAAAACCTGGTCCTCAGCAACAGCACGTCCAGCTTCGTGGGAAACAAAAATTACCACCTAAGGATCAGCTCCTGACACTTAAAAACAATCATCTCAATGTCCTTTACAAATACACCATATAAAAAACAGGGCAACTGGAACAAAACAGGAACTGGATACATATATATGTATATCTGTGTATCTACATATACACACATATGTATAGAAACTCTCCCAATACTAAAAGAGGCCATTGTGGTGAAGTTGGAGCATCTGCTGTTGGATTCTGCGTGGAAGGAGATGACAGTCCCTGCGTGCGTGGGTTGGGGTGGAGAATGGGGCTGTTGGCAGAGAGAATGTCTGCAATCCCAATCTGAGCTGACCAGTGGAGCTTGCTGAGGTCCTCCCCTTGCATCTCATTCGTTAATGAAAGAGAAAATAGTTGGAAAGTACTCCAAAAACTCCATGTGGCATCCCAAGCCATGCAGGAAACGTTTTCCCTTCCCTCGTTACCCTCAATATGAGGAATCGCACGACGCCGTTTCACCAGAACAAAAGTGTAACTCTTTGCTCTTAGAGGAAAAAAAACAAACAAACAAACAAAAAAAACCACCTGGATTTGTGCCATCCTCCACTGATCCCGAGGAATGCAGCAGTCCAGTATTTACACGGGATTGGGACGGGCGTTCTCTCCTTGCAAAGCTTAAGGACACAACATGGCTTCCAGAAAGGCATTTCACATTGGACCAGACCCGCTGAGCGCAGACTCCCCGCTCACTTTTTCAGGAGCATCTTGGCAAAATCAGCATTGGACATCTTTTTAGGCTCTGCAGGGGGGTCAGAGGACGTTGCTGGTGAGTTTTGGACCATCCCATTCTCAGCCTTGGCCACGGGGTTGCTCTGACGTTGCAGCGCCCGGGGCATCATGGAGAGCTGTGTCCTTCCCTTCCCTCGCCTGGAAGGGAGAAAATTCAAATTGAAACACACTCTTTTAACTTGGGGGAACAACAGGGATTTGCTTGCTATGAGGAATGCTCATTTCAGTATTATTCCTGTCATTTGTTTCAGGAGTCAGCAGTGCAAAGCTTTCCATGGGTGTCCCTGAAGCACCCCCGAGTTCTGGCAGACAACACCACCCCACAGTCCCCAGGATTGCAGCTCTGTTTATCCACAGGGGCTCATCCAATACAGGAACTCTAAAAGATGAAGGAGCAGCCTTAAAGCTCACTAGGAACAGTGGTTGGTTCCCCAGAACTAGAGGACATGGAGGTTTATTAGGGATCAGGTACCAACATCAGATCCAAGGGGATGGCCAGTGCCTGATACTCTCATCACCACAGAGCTCTTTCTGTTAAAAGAGTTAAAATCTGCTTTTCCTCATCAATCCACCAACTCATTTTTCTATGGCTCAGCACCTCTTAAATGTTCTTTCAGATTCACAGAATCCTGCAGTGGTTTGGGTTGGGAGTGGCCTTGAAGATCACCCAGTTCCACCCCCTGCCATGGGCAGGGACACCTTCCACTGTCCCAGGGTGCTCCAAGCCCTGTCCAACCTGGCCTTGGACACTTCCAGGTACCCAGGGGCAGCCACAGCTTCTCTGGGCACCCTGTGCCAAGACCTCCCCACCCTCCCAGGGAAGAATTCCTTCCCAATATCCCATCAAATCCTGCCCTTTGCCAGCAGGAAGCCATTCCCCCTCCTCCTGCCAGTATAAAAAGTCCCTCTTCCTCCTTATTCTAACCCCTGTATTCCAGATAAAATTCCTAAATTTTAACATGTAAAGAAACACAGCATTTCCTTTCCAGGCAGTGCCAGACATCCCTCCCTCCCTCCCTGCCTCACTCACGCTCCATAAATCTGCCGTGGTGCCAGGGAGGCCCTGCTGGGCTCGGGCCTTTCCGGAAGCTTCCGTAGCGGGGGGTTGCTGATCATCACCTTGATGACGTGGTCCTTCACTGCCAGCCCATCCATCTTCAGCACAGCCTGGGAAGCCTGGGCTTCATTCTCATATTCCACATAAGCCAAGCCCTAAATGAGGAGTTGAAAGCACCTACGTTAGGTTTTAGTCCTTCTCTAACAGCTGGGAAGGAATTTATAAAGGAAGGGAACTTGTCATGGCTCAGTCCCAGTGTTCTTCAGCTAAAAAAAATATTTCTGTTTACCACCTTTATTTCCCTCTCACTCCTGATGCCCTAATGTGTGGAAAAAGTATTAAACAAGGAAAGAACCACCCCAAAAATCCTATTAAATATAATGAAGAACCACAGCAGGCTCCCACAGAGAAGGGCATCACCTCTCCCTGCTGTTACCCTTTAAAATGACATTCAAAGCCTTAAGCTGCATTTTTGGATTATCCAGTTTCACAGGAGAGACATCAGGTTTTACATAACTTTCCCAAAATACATTTATCTGTGGTTTACACACAATCCCAGCTTGAACTAAGCTCAGAACAAGACTTGGGGTTCCCAAGAGCACTCATTACAAGGTGTGCACACAGCAGAAACTGCACCTGAGGTGGTGCAAAGGGCAAGAAAATTCAATTTAAATCCACATCCACCACTCCCAGGATGTTCCCTGTGGAGAGCACCCACCACACAGACACAGCCCAGGTGTCAGGTAGAGCTTTGGCAGAGCAGCAGCTGGTTCAGAATCCCTTATTTAACAAAGGGTCATTTATTCCAGGATGGAAATAATGAGCTCTGTCAGAGAGGGGCCTCATTTCTCACTGGCAAATCCCTTCCTGCAGCAGATGTTAGGAACAAAAGCCTCAGGAAAATGAGGAAAGGAGGATGGGAATTGGTTGCACCAGGTAAACCCCACCTAGCCAGTTATTTAAAAACCAATCCTTTACAGACTTGCCTGTTTTCACTATACTGAAAGTGCTGTAAACATTTCCCCCTCCACCCCATTTTTCTTGTGCAATTTAAGAAGTATTTTGGAAAAATTCCTCTTGGCTGTCTGCACAAAGGCACACTGGGCTAAATCCAAGCTCTTCCACGAGTTTTAATGCAAAACCACACTGGTAACTTAATAAACCCAATTTTTTATCTCCAGACTTCACGACAAGCTTCTTTGTGAAGGATTTCTTAAAACCAGGAGTGTGTGAAGGATGCCTACCTTGGGTTTTCCAGCTCTGTTGGTGACCAGCCGAATGTCCTTCACATTCCCATGGGCTTTACACAACTCCTCCAGCTCTTCCTTAGTGCAGGAAAATGGCAAACCAGATATAAAGAGTTTATGTTTCTCCAGGGTCGTGCTGTACCTGAACACCTGGAGGCACAAAAAGGGTGTTGGTTCACAAACCAGCCAGAGACTCCAAGGATTTTCATCTCACACCCCAAAAGTATTTTCTGTTTGTGGGATCCAAAACTGCCTCTAAACCATGAGCAGTGTTTTGGAAAATATTTGCATATAAACACAGGGATATAATAAGGACTTGCAAGTAAATGCTGCTCAACATCCCCATCTCCTTCACAATGAGGACAGACACTGATAATCACAGAATATCCTGAGCTGGAAGGGATCCAGAAGGATCAGAGCCCAATTCCTGTAATAATGTATTTATAATAATGTCTCCTTGCTCAGCTGTCACTCTGAGAACATGGAATTTTTCTGTGCATAATGCAGAAATCCACTGATTACACAACTGAGCTCTGCTACAGAGCATCCCCAGCCAGGGGATTGGGAAACAAAAGCTGGAGAGACTCAACCAAAAAAGCTCTTCAGAGGTTGAACCTGAGTAGGTCACGCCATTAAACTGCTCAGACCAGCAGATTTCTGCAAATCTTGAGGAAATTATCTGAATCCTGGTGCCTGGCAAAGGAGAGGAAGATGCAAGAAACCCCAAAAAAACAGTTTAAAGTAGCACAACACGATTGGATGTGAGCACCCTGCACACAACACACTCCACCAACTCCCCTCCACAACAGGAACCAACAAAACTTTACCTTAAAGTCAGGATTCTTGTTCTTGTCAACACAGGGAGACACAAACATGGGCCTGCCCTCCACGGCCGTGCGATCCAAGGCCAGGGCCTGCCGAGCAGCCTCCTCCTCGCTGAACTGCACGTAGCCATAGCCCCGGAAGGTGCCCTTGTTGTTGAACACTGCTCGGACCTCCACCACCTCCCCACAGCCCCCAAACAGCTCCCTCAGCCTGGCTTCGGGCTCTGCCATGGTGTAGGAGAGGTTGCTGACAAACACGGTGACTTTGTCCTTGCTGCTGTCGTGGAAAACTTTGGGGATGTCCTTGCGGCTGGTGGATGCCTTTTCCTTGGGCACTGCTGGCCCATCTGGCTTCTCACTCCTCCCAAAGAGCCCAGGCTCCACTTCCATGTCTTCCTCAGGGAGCACTCCATCACCCTCTCCCTTGTGCCTCTTGCTGGGCAGCTCTGGTGGATGGAATTGAAAGCCTTGTTAGGAAAAAATTATCCCATTTCCTTCCCTCTGCCCTCCACTCCCACTGTGGAGCTTGGAAATGGCACACAGAACCACAAATACAGTGACAGCTTCTTAAAGACACCAAATAAAAGCCCCCCTCAGGTTTTAAAGAACAAATACCAACAGATTATTCCACCAAGACAGCTTTAGATGAAAGCAACGGGAATATTTGTTCCTTTTTTCAGCCAGTCACAACTGACAGTTGCTGATTCATGTTCTTTTTCTTTGTCTAATGGTTCCTTTAAAAAAAACAAAAAACTAAAAGCTCACAAAACTCCCAGGGGCAACAACCTCCTAAAGTCTTCTGTTCCCACCTTCCAAGAGGCTGCTACAATCCTGAATAACCCAATTTAGACACATGGCTCAGCATCACAGGCTGAGTCAGAAAAATGACTTTAAAGGAAAATTAAGGAAAAATAAAATTACAATAACCCTCCAAAATAAGAAACCCCAAGAAAACTCTAGAAGTTCTTATGAACCTGTTTCTTCTGTTGGTATAAAACCATTTAGCCTTGTCTGCGTTTCACCACCACACTGAGAACTTCCCAGGAGAAAGCAAAGAAACCAGTGCTGCCAATTCCTCAGCTCCCTCTACCACAAAGACAAGCAATAACCCCGTTGCCAGAGATCTGAAATTTTAAATTAATTTTATTTTTACCTTCTTCTTGTCCCCATTCGCCCTCATCATCCTCGTCTGCTTTGCGCTTGTCCCCAATCCTGGTTTTTTTGGCCTTTTTGGAAGCTTTCTTCTCTGCCCGAGCCTGCTTTCTCTGCTCAGCTCTCTCCTCCTCTTGCTTTGCCAGAGCAGCTTCTTTCTCAGCAGCCTGAAACACAGAAGATTTTTTTTTTTTTTTTTCCCCACTGGCTGCAGATTGCAGAGCATTTTCCAGAGCACTGAACCCGGAGGGTTTTCTCCGAACCCCAGCACTAATGGGGACATCATTTAAAGCACATCCCAATTCTTTGCTCTCACAGCTTTCCCAGAGGGCACATCACTCTTGCAGCCATCCAGGGGGCAAAAGGAGAAAGATAAAAAGCAGCAAGAGGTTGTTAATCACAGTTTTCAAGTAAAAATCAATAGTTTTAGGGCTTGAAGACATTTCAGGCTTATCTGGGGGGAGCCACATTAAAAATGTGACATTCAGAGAGGCATGGACTTAATTTAGGTGTATAAAATGCTTTGGAAGCTCACAGAAAGTTCTGACCTTTGCTCTTTGTTCATTCACTCGAGCCAATCTGTTCTCTGTTTTTTGAACAGCTGCATCCCAGTCTTCCAAAGTTCCTGTAGGATAAAATCAAAATAATTTTAAAAAGCCTTTCATTTAGCTCTCTCATAACTCAAAAATATAATTCTGGAAAAACAAGAGTCACTGAGTTCATGGCACTTGCTGTCCATATAAAGCATTACACATGAAAATTCTAACAACTGGCCTGCAAGGTGAAAAAAAACCCAAGAGCCAAGCAGAGCAGAAACCTCTCATTTATAATGCAAGATTCCAAAAAGGCATGGAAAAATCCAGTCATTTCAGAAAAGCAAGGAAGAAGAGGAGAAAAAAACAAGCAAGGAAGTGAGACTTCAGTGGAGCACAAAATAAGGGATCAAATGCCTGTGTGTCACCTCTGCCTGAGAGATGCAGTAACTAATTCCCTTCTGTCAGTCAATTAATTACCTCCTGCCTGTCACTCAGTGAGTTTCTGTCACTCAGTCACCCCCTGGCAGTGCCCAGTTACCTTCTATCCTCTCCAGGGTGAGCAGCACCTCGCAGACGTGCTCGGGGTAGTCGCTGGTGCACTGCACTGCTCGGTGCAGGGCCTTCCTGCAGTGCTGGGTGTCCCCGTGGGCCCTGCAGGAGGGGACAGGACACTGAGGGGACAAACCACAGGCAATTCCAGCCATGCACACCTGGAGTTTGCATGGGAGGTTCCAGCCTCCCTCCTTCCCCAGCTGCTGCAAGGCTTCTGAACCCCACCCCAGAGCCACCCCAAGAACCTCCAAGGTGTTTTGCAAACCCAAATGAGCCACACTCGTTCTAAACTCTTTTCTCTCAAAGATGAGGAGACCAAAAAGGGAATTAACCAAGCTCATACCTTTCCAGGTTGTAATACTCCAGCCACATGTTGGCATATTTGGCATTTCCTTTAGTCATGATGTTGTCCCAGAGCTCCCTGGCTTTCTGCATGTTGTTACACAGGCGGGCCTGGAATAGAGAGTTCAAAAAATCCCTCAGGATTATTTGTTCAACATCATTAACCCCCAAACAAAACCAAAAACCCACAGTTGATACAGACAGACCCAGCAAGATACATCTGAGCCTTACAGTGATCAAAATAAACACCTGACACAATCTGGCTACTGAAATCCTTCCCTGCCCATCTCTCCCATTAGTCTGAGTTCTGGCTCCCACGTGCATTTAATTTTGGTCATTATAAAAGAAATTAGAGTTGTTTCCAAATTTTTCCTTTTGTTGTTGATTAATGTACTTAACAGAGCACTTCAGCACTTCTCAGACTGAGAACTTGCTTTGTGTTTAGGAGCAAGGGAAGAGGGCAAATGGATTGGGAAAGGACTGCATTCCATGGCTGGAATGTTAAAACATTTTATTTTAAATCCATTTTATCAGGTTCAGCAATTTAAATACAGCAGAGAGAAACATCACCTCAACTCTTGCCCAGTTCTGCATGATGGTGCAGGATGGATCTCCACTTTCACTGAACCCTAGAAAGAAAAACCAGGACTGTTTGTTGCACTTGGCTCTTGGAAATGAAATGTTTATTAAACAGATCCCACATGGAGATGAAATCTTTATCTGCAGCTTTCTGAAATGTTCAAGATTCTTGAAGACAAACATTGTGTGGAGAACTGGTCTCATAAAAATGATTTTGAAGAGGAGAAAACAATACTTGGGATGATTTCACTTACTTTCTTCTACTTCTTGTTTCAAGTACTCCACAGCTCGGGCAAACGCAGAGCGCAGCTCCTCCAGCTCCTTGCTGGAGTCTGCAGAGAAAAAAGAAAGAACAGCCTTAAAATAATAATTCAGTTTTCATTTCCCATCCAATCAAACCTTCTCCTTAATGCCCACAATGGTTTTATTGGTATTTACTTCTTATTATTGCTTGAATTTGTGACTTTATTATGAGTAAAATTCACTACATGAATAATTCTAAAAATCAGATATCAAAAATATAAGGCAGGGCATTTTTGCAATAGCAAACCAACCAAATTCCTAATTTTTATAGATATTAACTGGCCAGAAAGTAATTTTTGTGCAAGATGAAAATGCTGTTAATTGTTTTTTAAAAGGTAACGCCTAAGAAGTACAAAGAAAATAGATTAGACAATAGTTCTGCATTTACCATACAGACCTTGTGTAAAATCCACCCTTCTCCTCAGGTAATCCAGGTAGGCCTGCCAGATCTCTACATAGTCTGTTGCCTGAATAAAACCTGCATTCAGAGCTTTTTCAAACATTTCTGAAAGAAAAACGGGTAAAAAAATAGTTACTTTCCATATACTGTCAAAATTAGCAAGTTGCAGTGATACCACAAAGAACTATCCACACAAACACCATTGGTTTCTAGGAAGACAGGAAAAAGTTCTACACAATAAATTGGTTTAGGAAGTGAATTTAAAGGCAGCTGAGTTCAGGAACGTTCATTCCAAGCTGTTCACTGCTTGCTCAGGGTGAAGCTGCTCAACAAAAGCAGCTTTGCCCTTGCAGCACCTGCTGCCCGTGGCGGCAGCAGGGTGAGAACAGATCCTGCAAGTCCCTTTAGTCCCAGGCTGTTTGGAGCACAGAGAGAGGCTCTGAGCTGGATTTGCTGCTTCTTTCCTTACCAGAAATGGTGCTGTGCTCAACCCTGTGCCTCTCCATGGCCAGCAGGTACCTGATCCACAGCCCAACAGTCCAGGGGCAGTTCCTGACAGCGCGGTCGTGAGCGGATAAAACCAATTCCTTCACCTTCAGCTGCCTGTCCTGGGAGAATCACACAAGAAAAGTCAAGTTCCTGTCAGCCAGAGAGATGACCCGAGCCAAATCCCAGCTTGTGAAGAGCCAATACCTAAAAACCAGTACTTTCATTTTATATTTAAAAAGCTCTGACGGGTATTTTAAATTCTATGCTCCTAGAAACCCAGTGAACACCTTGCAGTGAGGACGAATATGATCAGGAGAGAACTACCAGGCTACAAATGAGGTGTTTTATGTCAAGGAGATAAAAAATAAAGGCCCTGAGTGAATTCCCAACTGTTCCTAAAATGTCAAAGACACAAAGAGGGAGCACACCCAGCCTATCTGTGCAGGTGTTGTTCCACCTGCAACCTGCTGTGTCCAGCTGGGAAGAGAAAGAGATGATGGAACAACTGAGCCTGGATAAGCTCCTGCAGGGAATCACCCTGATCCCTTAATCCTGCCACCTTCTGTCCTGCCTCTGCAGCTCAGGATCAGCTTCAAACTGCACTAACAAAGCCCCCTGGAAACAAGGGCTAAACAGCTGGGTTTGCTTCAGTGCCCACACCCTGTAATTCTGCAGAGAAAACACAGCCAGAGCAGAGAAAAGTGAGAAATACTCACATGAGCAATAAATACATCTCTGAAAACAGGAGGAAACCAAAGGTGAGGTGAAAATACCCAGTTTGTGGAAGATTTACAGACTAAAGGACAGGACTGAGGTAGAACTTACTGGCTGTCTCTCAGCAACTGAGATTTAAAAAAAACAACCCCAAAAGTAAAGCCAGGAAAATCAATCTGCAAACATTCATGGGTTTATTTCCTTACCAAATACTGGTTGTAGCGTGCCCAGAGATCTGGGACAAGGCAGTTCTCAGCCAAAGCTCTCTCATAGATCAACTGAATCCGAGCTGGGTCACCTGCTTTCATTTCAAAATCAATGTAAGCTTGGTATTCTGCCAGCTTTGGGGTTTCAGCACCCAGCTGGAAAACAACCAGGGAGACACAACATCAAACTCTTCAACAAAGCAAGACTCCAACAGTTCAGCTGTTCCTCAGAGCAGGCCTTGTGCAAAGTTTCACACAAGAAATTTGTCTCTCAATAGCAGCAGCTGTTGATTTTCATACACCTCTGAATGGGTCTGAAATCAGTCAGATCCTGGGTTTATTCCCCTTAGCCCAGTGCTGGAAAACACACCCAGAGTCCTCATGTGCACCTCAGTGGATTCAGTCATTTCCAGTATTCCCAGTATATAATTGCCAGTATTCCCACTGCTGACAAAAATCCCCCAGCAACACTCAGCTGGGACTAGGAAAATAATAAATTTGGGGGGAAAAAAAAAAAAATAAATAAAAAAAATCAGTCACCCCAAAGCAATTCCCTCTTAGTTTTAAAGGAAGGTGTAATGCCAGCATTACCAGTGCCTCCTCGTAGGGTTTACACTTCTCCAGCTGCTGTAGAGCTTTTTTGTAGTTCTTGATTGTTGTTTCTGGGATGGGCTCTTCTGACCACTCCTCATATTCAGCGTATGAAGCCTCCATGTCTATTAAAACATGAAATCCAATCAATAATGTGTTCATGGAATTAAAAATTCAGATTTCAACCTATGTTTGGTTCTAAGGCAAACTCCTATTTTTATTTATATAACACTTATAATTTATTTAGTATAAATATTTAATTTTTTATCCTCTTTTGGTCCTTACTGTCACACTGCTGCATTCTTAAAGGGTTCAGACACTTCATCTCACACAGTGTCCTGTAACAAACTCAGGGCAAGTTGTATGAAAGCTGCACATTTGGAATTTGAAAACCAAAGTGGCAAAACTTTCCCCAGGGTTTCAGAGAAAAGAGAACCCAAATTCTTTCCAGATGGAAATGAAGTCAAAGGAACTGGACTTAACCTTCTCCCATCAGCAAGAAAAGGGACTCAGGGATCTTAAAGAGAAGGCAGAATTCCAACAATCCAGCTGCCAGATACTCTCTACCAAGGATTTTAATTCTTTATTTAATTATTTCTTTATTAATTATTTATTTACTTCCAAGCAATCACAGCCGAACTCCTCATTTTTAAGTCACATTTTGTGCTCCTCATTGCCCTAACCAGCCTCAAACCCTGAAGCAGGTGACCCAAGTTCCACCAAACCAGAACATTCCCGATCCAGAGGGACCCATGCCTCACCCCAGAGAGCACAAGACCTCCAGCTGCACTCGGTGTGGCTGTGCCAGGAGAACCCTGATGCCTGGAGCACTGACACCCAGCTGCTCCCTGCCCCCTGTGCCAGCCCTTACCCAGCAGCGGGATCCCCAGCTGGCGCCGGAAGAGCGTGTGGATCTTCTCGAGCTGGCTGCACAGCAGCTGCTGCTGCTCCAGGGATGGAATGCTGCCAGGGGCTGGCTGCAAGCAAAAAAAACCAGGGAAATTCAATCCATTCCCTCCAGCCCCAGCTGATGGACATGAGAGGGAATTGTTTATGAGCTGAGGGAGATCCAAGTGAGTACGTGATCCTTGAAGGGCACACCGGGCCAACCTGCATTTCAGTTGCTGCCGGGGGAAATTAAAACTTGGGAATTGCTCTCCTTGGAAGCTGGATGAATGGGAAGAGCATTCCTGGCTGAAAGCTGACACAAGCACAGGGAAATGATCACCTGAGAACAAGGAAGCAGCAGGTGACTGTGCCATTTCACAAACCCACAGCGCTGCCAAAGAGGGTTTCAGTAAATCCCTGGGGTGTGGGGACGGGATCTAAAACTTCCAGCCTTAATTGTGTTTGGGAATGAAAGGACATTCTCCTGTTACCCCTTTGTTGGGCCATTCCATAGAACAGGGTTGAAAAGGACCTTTAAAGGTCAAATAGTTCCCCACTGCCACCATGAGCAGGGACATCTTTCAACTTCCATCTCTTATGTAGCAAATTATCAAAAATATTCCCATTCTGGGCCATCTTGGAAAGGTCACTTTTGCAGACATCCAACTGTACATTCCAGGGATAAAATACCCTCAACCAAAAGCCACAAACTGTGGAACAGTGAATGAGTTCAAAGCTGAACAGGTAGAAACTTAAACTTGGTTGACTCTGTGCAGAAACAGCCACAGAACATTGGTTAATAATGGCATATTTAAATTTAAAGCTGTTCTTGGCACTTCAATCGGCAGCAGAGCCAAACTTTGCTCCTGGATTTGAGATGATTTTAGGGTTTTATTTAAACACAAACCCATTACTTCATCAGCCAAATCCACAGAACAGTTTTCCTGGAGGACAGGGTTGGTTTTTACAGCAGGAAAGAAATAATTGAGACAAGACAGGCCCTTTCCCAGAGGAGACAGCTCCAGGTGACTCCAGGAGCTGCACCACAGCTTTTTTTGGGATGGGAGCCCAGGGGAATGAGCTGACCTGTGCTGTTTCCAGGATGGCATTCTCAAACTCCCTGTAAGCCTCCCACAGGGCCGTGCCCTTGGTCACGTGCAGCCCCACGGCCGTCAGCGCCCGCTCGAAGATCGACCGAACCTTCTCGATGCCTCCCTCCTGACCAATGCCTCCAATGGAATACTGGGCATATTCCAGCCAAATCTCAGGACCTAAATAACGTCAGGAGAAACAGGTGATTGGGTATTTTTAAAAGTAATAACAAAAAAAAAAAATGCAGCGTGCCTGATCAAGTGCCTGATGTGCTGTATACAAATAGAGGCACACACAGCAATTTTCTTTTTTATCCAACAAAGTTAAAATATTTGGGAGTTGTATTTCTGGTGTTGGTTCAGCAGCCACAGTTTCCTTCTGAATGGTGCCACTCCTGTGGTTTTGCTGACAGTGACTGGCCCTGCCTGTCACCTCTGCCACACAAAGCACAGCAGGGATGCACCAAGATGCCTTAACAGCAAATTCCTGTTTCCTGAGCTGGGACCACAGAGCTGTCACACTCTGGAATAATTCAGATTAAAGGAGCTCCTATTTCTCTTTCCAGACTCCTGAACTTCCCTGATCAGCAACTTCTTAAGCAGCTGAATCCTGAAGGTGAAGGGCAGGTGAGAGAACAGCATTGGCACCATTGCCACCAACACCAAATTCCAGTCAGGAACCCCCAGCTTGGGACTGCCCTGGGTTCCAGAAGTGCTTCCAAACCCCAAATCCAACCCAGCAGATCCAGAGGATACCTCCCCAGTTCTCCACCTCCTTTCCTTCTTCCTGAGAGATCACCAACACCAGGTAATGTCACTGACATGACAACTTGTACACAGCTTTTGGGGGGGGATTTAGCTCCATATTCCCGAACCCTTCACTTCCTCAGGCCTTATTTTTCCAGCTTTTTACCCCAATTCCCAAAGAACTCACAATTACTCAGTGATTTATCCCCAAAATTTTAAGTTACAGCTGCAGCAGCTCCTGAGGAATGGAGAGACCAGACACCACATCCTTCCCCTGCATCACTTCACACTCAGATTTTAAAAATTGGTTTGAAATTTTGACACAATTTCTGCATTATAACAGAAGGAAGAGACTTTACTATATATATAAAAAAAAAGCTAAATCTGGATGCAACACAACTCATTTTAGAGCATTTTTGAATGACTTACAGATGTAATCTTTGACAGCTCTTTCAAACAGCTCATAAACCTTCTCTCTCTCAGAGATCTCTGAAGCCATTTTTATCTCATCCTTCAACCAGTCCAGCCAAATTTCTGGAAGAAAAAAATTTAGAACACATCACTAATATTCAGAAATAATAAAGTTACACCCACTTGGTGAGGTTTTAGCAACAGACTTTAAGGAGAGAAAGCAAGGTAAAGAGAGGAATTTTAACCTCCACAACAATTTCTAATTAATTTTAAATAAAAGTTGGGTAGAGATCTTTTAAATTGGTGCTAAATAAGCACCTGTTTACTAAAGGGAGAAGTTGGAATTTCTCTGGGCTTTAAAGATCATCCCATTCCACCTCCTGCCATGGGCAGGGACACCTTCCACTCTCCCTGAGTGCTCCAAGCCCTGTCCAACCTGGACTTGGACACTTCCAGGGATCCAGAGGCAGCCACAGCTTCTCTGGGAACCTGTGCCAGGGCCCCCCCATCCCTTTCCAAGAATAAAATCCCACACTGGCAGAGCATCCTCTGCAATATTTCCATTGACTCTGCGTTATGACTTAAAAAGCAAAACCCCCACTTCAAGGACCATCCACAACTTCCAGCAACAGGGAATTTTCTTCACTGCCTGCCTGTGAAATGTCACTTTTGGCAGGAGTTTGCTGGGCTCTGGATCACGTTCCCTGACTGAGGGTGCTGAAAGCTGGCCCAAATGTGTTCTTTCACTGCTGAAGCATTTTGCACAGGTGATGCTTCGCCTGTGGAGAGCAGAGGATGCTCTGTACCTTCAGTGAGGGGGAAGAGCTCGCTCATCTTCTGCCGAGCTCTGCGGAGCTTCACCAGCTCTCCCTCCTGCCGGAGCAGCTTGATCAGATCCAAGTGACAGTTGTAGTCAAAAGCATTGATGGAGAGCTTAAAAAAAAATTACAAAAATCCATTTTAAAAGCAGTGTTGAGCGATAGACGTGAAGAAGTCAGAAAACGAATCACAGAACTCTGATCGTATGATCACAGAGCCAAGACAACACAGATTTCCTCAGATTTAACCTAACCCCTGATTTAACAGATTTAACACAGTTTTCTCAGATTTAACCTAACCCCTGACACAGCTCCGGCCGTTCCCTCAGGTTCCGCCACTGGCCCCACAGAGAATTGCGTTTTAATTTCTTTAAAGGTAATAAAAACTTGCGGGCAGCCGGCTCGGATTTCTCAATGAACCCAAACTGCCTACCAGCGCTTCCCTTTTATTTCCCTCTCAAAAAAAAAAAAAAAAAAAAAACCAAAAAAGGCCACTTTACAACCCAACA
>VZTJ01001441.1:123975-152470 GCA_013397795.1 Orthonyx spaldingii
CCCAGCCCCCTCCCAGATGAACTCCAGCTGGGGCTGAGGGTGTTTCCTGGCTTATCCCGTCAGCAAAGGAGCTCTGGTGCCCCCATCATCAACCCCAGAAGGGGCCACATTTTGGGGTGCGAGTGGGGATGGGGTCATGCAGGGGGTTGTTGCAAAGATGTTTTTATTCACGAAGGTGGGGGTAAAGCCCCATGCGAGGGTCCCAGGGGGACAGTGAGGGATGTGGGCTCAGTGCCCTGGCATTACTGAGGCAGTGGGGCAAACGTGGCTTGGGACTCCCCCTAATTTCAGGAGAACATTTCCTGAACATCCCAGCCTGGAAACGCTCTTGCCTGGGTGCCTCTGCCTTGGGGTGCAGAGCAGGGGTCCCCATAGTTCTCCAGACAAACACAGCAGCTGCTCAACTCCCCAGGTCTTGGTCTCCAGTTTTGGGGGTCTGGAGGCATTGCTTGGGCCCCCCCAAGCTCGGTCTCCCCCTGCCCTGCTCCCCGCGGCCTGGCCTGAGGTTGCTCAAGAGGCTGCAGCCGCTGCGTGACCTCATCCTGTTGCTATTTTCCTCTGCTCCTCCCTGGGGACCTGCCAGACCCCCCAAAACGCCACAGCCAGTGCCCGGGGACCATGACCCCCGCGGGGTGGGGGGCGAGGGACTCAGTCCCCCCGGGCGGAGGGGAGCTGGCGCCGCTGGGGTTTCTCCGGCGTCGCCGCCGGCGTCGCGGCTCCCCGAAATAACGACCCCGTCCGTCTGGCGGCTCCCGGCAGCTGCTGGGGCGGCTTTTCCCGGCCTTAAGTGCTCAGTGATGAAATCTTAGAGGGGAAGGGGGAAAGGCGAGGGGAGGCCGGGGGCGAGGGCGGCCTGGAGGAGTTCCAGCAGCATCCGGCCCTGCTCCTGCAGCCCAGGTGGGGATGGGGATGGGGCTGAGGTTCACAACGGGGCGGTGCCGGCGTTGGGCTCCATCTCCTTGCCCAGCGTCCCCATTCCACCCTGCCCAAGGTCTGCATCCCACATCGTCCAGAGTCCCCACTGCTGCTCATCCAAGAGCCCCATCCCACCCTAGCCAGGATCCTCATCCTTCTTTGCCCGGAGTCTCCATCCCTCCCTGCACAGTGTTCCCACCCTTCATTGCTCAGAGCCCTCATCCATCCCTGCCCAGGATTCCCATTTCCCCTTGCCCAAGCTCCCCATCCCTGCCTGCCCGGTGTCCCCACCCTCGCAGCCGGGATCCCCATTCCGGTGGCGGTGCCAGCTCCCACCGCCCATTACGCTGCCGTTTTTGCCCTCGGAGCTGGGCAGGGCCGGCACCGCCCGGCCCCGCTGTGTAATTTGGGGCAGCAGGAACGCGGGGCCGCGCAGGGCTGGGCTGAGCGGCACAGCCCGCCCGGGGAACCGGCAATTTGAGGCATTTCAGCCCTGCTCTGCTTCTAATTTGCTTCCCTGGGCTGCGCTTTGCTGTGCCAGCAAAATACCCGGAGGGGACCCGTCCTGCCGAGCTGCCCGCGGGGTGTGGAGCTCTATGTGCAGCGTCGTGCACGGGATTGTGCCACACGTGGCCCCGTGTCACCCACCCACAGCTCCGTGTCACCCACCCCCGGCCCCGGTGCCACCCCCATGTAATCCACCACAGCCCGGTGTCACCCCTGGCCCGGTGCCACCCCGCTGCCCGGCGGGATCCCTGAGCATCCTGCTGTGACACCGCTTCCCGTGAATTCCTGTGCCGAGAGGGGGGCGGTGGCAGCCCGCAGGACCTGCTGACTGCGCCAAATAGGGCGATCCCCGGCTCCTGGCAGCCGCCTCCCGCTCCGGCGCTGGAGGAAAGTTTATCCTCGCTGGGCTCCTGCTGGAGAGCGGCCGGCACGGGGCTGGGAGAGCGGGAGCAACCCCGCGGGTCTGCACCCATCCAGTTCCTCGGGACACTCCGGGGGCAGAGGCCGGATGAGCCGCTGTGGGGTGAAGCCAGAGGGTGGGAGCATCCCTTTTCCCCCGTGACTGTTTTGGCTGGCAGGGCGCTGGCGTGGGGACATTGGGACAGAGCAGGGTGGCATCAGCGAGGAGCCCACGGCCAGGGTGTCCTGCGTGGGGACCGGCCACGGCCACCGGCCCGGCTGACTCACCCGTAAACATTTACACTGACAGCCGGAGCGGGGCCGTGCAGCTGCCAGGATCCAGATGGAAAATATCCCAAGCACAGCGTGAATGTAAACAGGCAGCAGGGCCGCGGTGCAGGTGAATGGCCATGCTGGTAATTCCCCCCCGACAGACACCCCAGAGTGGCCCTCGAGGAGGCTGCGGGCTTGGGTGCGTGGGGAAGGGGATATGGGGATGTGGGAATGGGGATGTGGGAATGGGAATGCTCAATCTGGCAGAGCAGGGGTGGGGACGGAGAGATGGGGACATTGAGCCCGGCCACAGCAGGGATGGGGATGCGGGGATGGTGGAGCAAGAATGGAGAAATGGGGACACCGAGACTGGCAGGACAGAGCCAGTCCTGGGCCATTTCTGCTCCCCCAGGGCAGGGATCGGTTGCTGGCCTGAGGGGTGACTGACACCGGGTGAAACGGTGGCACCTTCGTTGGCTTCTCATGGACTTGCTCTCCCCATCCCACCCATTCCCAGCCTCAGCCAGGCGGGGACAGCCAGGGCCGAGACCCCGCTCGCCCCCGGGGCCGAGCACCTGGCAGGCAGCGGCGGCTCCGGAGGCGTCCCCGCCTCGCAGCAGCGACCGCAGGCAGGAACACGTTGTACCACGAGCGCACCCGTCCCGTCCCCGTCCCTCGGGGTTTCCGCCCCGTCCCCACCGCCCTTCCAGCTCCCACGACGCCGAGCCCAGGCGGGGAGGAGCTCCCGGAGGCTGCGATTCCGTTCCCCGGGGGCTGCTCCTTGCCAGGCAAGGGGTGGCCGCGGGTTTCGTTTCTGCTCCCCCAGGGGCTTTGAGGGGGAGGATGGAGAAGCGAGATTTTGGCAGCAGGATGTGGGCAGGCGGCGGGGAGGGGAGGGGGCTGGCGGCTGCCGTCCCTGCCAGGAAGAGACCACCGTGTCTGGGTAACACTTTAATGGGACGGGCCTCGAGGGCTGAGCTGGCCGCGGGCGAGCAGCTCCGTCCCACTGGTCCGAACCGAAACCCCGGGGGACAGGAGTCCCGTGCCCGCGGCTCCGGCGGGAGCGGACACGCGGTCCCGCAGCGCCGGGGGATGCAGGAGCCACCGCTGGGGCTCAGGAGCGCTCCGGCACGAAGCTGCTGAGAGTCAGGTTGTCTCCATCGGGCTCGGTGCCGCCGTCGGGCTGCAGCAGCCTGTGCCGCTGGGCCGCGACAGGCCGGGGGCAGGCGGCCGCCTCGGAGTCGGGCAGGAAATCGGAGATAAGAACCATCTCGGTGCGGCTGAAGCGGCGCTGCCCCGTCCGCGACCGCCGCCACAGCAGCGCCGCCAGCACCCCCGTGCACACCAGGAAGGTGGCGGCCAGCAGCCCCAGCAGCAGAATGACCAGCAGGCACTTGCCCATCGGCCCGCTGGGCTCCCAGGGCACCGCGGTGCCCGCCGGCGTCGTGTCCCAAGGGGCCGGGCGGGTCGATGCAGGCGAAGCTCCGGATTTCCTGGGTTTCTTGTAGCCCGTGGTGGTGAGGACAAAGGCTGGGGGGGCTACTGAGAGTGGCCCCGTGGAGGTGCTGCTGTCCAGGACGTCAGTGGCTGTCTCCTCCTCCATGGGTGACGTGAGCCAGCTCGGGGTGGTGGTGATGCCCTTTTGGGGTGCTGACGGTGAGCCAGGCTCCGAGCCCAGCAGCAGGTCGGGATCAGGGGGATCTGTCTCATCCATGGGATCAGCTGTGGCTGGCATCATGAGTGCATGGCTGGCCCTGGTGCTGGGTGCTGCTGGTGGGGCAGAGGTCAGGAGCAGGTCGGGATCAGGGGGATCTGTCTCATCCATGGGATCAGCTGTGGTCACTGCAGGCACATGGAGCAGGTCGGTGCTGGCGCTGGGCGCTGGTGGTGACACAGAGTCCTCCAGTAAATCGGGCCCAGGGGAATCTGTCTCATCCATGGACTTGGCCGTGGTGGGCACTGCGGGCACCCGGAGCAGGCTGGAGTTGCCGCTGGGTGCTGGTGCTGCAGAGCTCAGGAGCAGCTCAGGCTCGGGGGAATCATCCATGGGACCGGCCGTGGTTGGCACCCAGAGCAGGCTGCCCTTGGTGCCGAGTGCTGGTGGTGGCACAGAGTCACCGTGGGTCTTGTCACTGCTGATCGTGGTGGTGGCACCGGGCTCCTGCCCACTGTCATCCCTCCTCCCCCGAGAGAGGGGCAGGGGCTTGGGCACTCCCCAGACCCACTGCCCGCCCTGGGGCAGCCCCGGCTCCAGCAGCTCAGCCCCACAGGCCCGCAGGGAGCCCAGCAGCAGCAGCAGCAGCAGCACGGCCCGGCCCAGCGCCATGGGACCTGCAGGGGACAGAAAGGGCCGGTGACATCGGGGTCCTGCTCCCCGCGGGAGGATGCTGAGCATGGAACGGCCCCAAAGCGGGATCACAGCCAAGGATCCTCCTCCCCTCCTGGAGAGGAGCCCTCGGGTTTGGGGGCACAGAGGATGCGCCCAGCGACCTCCTCCTGTCACAGCCCCCACCTGCGGGAGCTCGGCTCCGCTGCAGGGGCAAGTTTTGATAAGGAAGTTGAGTGTCTGGAAATGGGAAATCAGCCGCGATGGAGGCGGCTGCTGCGGGACGGGGCAGTTGCGGGATGAGTGTCCGTGTGGAAACGAAACCACAGGGATGCCACCCACGTTTTGAAATCCCCCCGCGCCGGGGTGCTGGTCCTCCCCCTCTGCCCACCGGGCTCGCACAGAGCTCCAGGGCTGAGGCCACCACGAGCCTGCACCTCTGTGCTGGAGCAGGAGAGGCAAATCCACCCCAAACTCACCCCAAATCCCCCCGTTCCACCTGTCCATCAGCAATCCCCTCCCTCGGCAGCCCCGCTGGGCGGAAGCCAGCGAGGTCCCCGCGGATCCGCACCCAGCAGCATCCCAGACACGGTTCAACGCTCCGAGCATCCCCAGGAGGCTCCCACATCCCCAGAGCCCCCACCCGCTTCCCCAAAACCCCCAGGGACCAGCACGGAGCGGGCACCTTCAGGGACGCAGAGCATCCCCGGCGCCGAGCCCCACGCAGCAGCTCCCCAGCAGGGCTCACCTGTGCCGGGGGATGCGGCTGGATCCCGCTGCAGGATTCACCGGCGATCAGCGCCTGGCACGGCGGCGAGGGCAGCCCTGGCACCGGCACCCGCGGGGCGTCGTGGGGCACCCTCCGCCTGCAGCTCCCGCCGGGCGGGGACGGGAGGCAGCGCGGAAGGGCGGCTGCGGTTTCGAGAGCCCGCGGGGGAAGGACGTCACGAAAGTGGGGCCACCGAGGGCTGGGGGCTGCTGCACCGCAAAGAGGAGCCTCCTGCCCTGCTGGGAGCCACCGGCTCGGCCCCACCGGCGGCCCCGCGGAGCTGCTGCGCGCCGGGGCTCGCCGCGCCCCGAAAGCAGAAGTGACGGCGAACCTGGTGCCAGGGCTGCCGCCCCCTGGGCACGGTGTGGACACGGCCAGGGAGGGGGCCAGGGTGCCCTGAGGCGCCTCAGCACCGGGAAAGGCCTCAGCACTCGCAGAGGAGGAGGAGAGCGAGGGCCTGACTCGATGTTTTGCTCAGCAGCCCTTGTGCGGGCACCTCTCTGCACCATGCCCAGGATGCTCGGAGGGGCTCTCGGGGGGCTGCCGGGTGTTGTCCTGGGTGTTGTCCCGGCCTCGTGGCCTTGGTACGACAGGAAACCCCCCGCCCCAACCGCAGCTCCGGGCGGGAGCGCGGCCGCAGCCGCAGGAAGGTGCTGCAAGAGGCAACATCCGCAGGAACGGGCTCGGGGTGTCAACAACCCCCCGCCCCCGCGAACCCCAGCCCGGCCCCGCTCCGGAACACCTCGCCACGGGGCTGGAAGAGGGAAGAAACGGGGCTCAGATCTGTGGGATGAGCATCCCTGGGATGGATCACGGTGCCCAGGGAGCGTTGCCTCTCCGGGAGCATCCCTGCCCGGCTGCGGGGTGCGGCCGCGCTCGGGGTGTTCCGGAGGTGGTTGTGCAACATCCCCTGAAACGCCGCAGCCCTGAGAAAGCTCAGAGCTGGGCGGGGTGAGTGATTCTGTTTCCAGCCCAGGCTCTGGGTCATTCCAGACCTCCTGGAAGCAACTTTCACCTGGGGAAGAGCAGAACGAGCCCCCCCAGCTCCAGGGCAGTTCCTTCCTGGGAACGCATCACCCCCATCCACCCCGAGAGCCCCCAGCCCACATCCAAGACAAGCTCTTGGGTTCATCGCTGGGGACCATGTGTGACCCCAGGGAGGGGCTCTGGCTCTCCTGGCACAAGCACAGAAGGTTCCCAAGGACCCCCTCAGCCACAGCCCCCCACTCAAGTGTCCATCACTCAATATCCCGGTTATCCATCAGAGCTGGAATGCCGAGAGCCAAAGGAAAAGCCAAGCAGAGGCAGTTTATAATCAATGACTTTTATCTTTTGAAAATGGAAGCAAATATTTGGACAGATACTCTGGCCGCTCTATAAGAGCGCGTCTTTCCGGACTGGGCTGGTTCTCTCCCGGGATATCACGGCTACAAAAAGCTTCAGGCACTGACTCCGGTTGAGCCTGGCGAGGCATCAGTTCATTTAAATAAAATACAGGCTAGGAACTAAAATCTCCCACACCCCCACCCCCGGGCATCTCAATCCAGCGGCTCCCAAAACTGATTTCCCTCCAATGTTAGGAACAAACCCGAGGTCCCCGAGCACACAACCCTGAAGTCACACGTACAAATCAACACAGAAATCACCACTGTGGGGAGAACGACCTTCGGGTTTGGGTTCCAAAAGAAAAAAAAAAAATCCATAAAAATACACATCTCAGGCATTTACTGCAATACAGAAACGTCACCAAACAGCCAAAGAACCCGGAGCGGCCGGATTGTGGATCCATGGGCACAGGGCAGGGGATGCCACTTGTCCCTAAAACACAGAAATCCCACTTTCCTGAAGCTTTCCTGCTCTGCAATCCCACCACATCCTCTGTCTCCTCCATCCCGTCCTCGTGCCTCTCCAGCTACGTCCCCCGGCCGATTCCGCCTCCTCGCACGCATCCCTCCACAACAGGGAATCCTTAACCTGGAAGTTCTGAACATGCAAACACCGGGGAAAAAATGGAAAATCGGAGAATTCCTAGCTAAACTAATGGAAAATAAAAAAATCAATCACTTCAGCCTGGATGAAGGGACTCGTGTCTGCTGGGAACTGCCACAGGGACAGAGCCCAGCTGGGACTGGGATCCAGAGCCCTTTGATGGTCTCAGGATGGGTTATCAGGGATGGGCTGTGCCGGGCTGGGCAGCACTGATCCCACCTGGCACAGCTTTCCAGGGAGTCCTGGATGCCATTCCCAGCACAAGGACGCAGCCTGGGAGCAGGGAGCCAGCCTGCCCCAGCCCTGGCAGCTCCTGTGCAGGGGAGACCCCACTGAGCTGAGCTCCCATGGAATCCCAGGAGGAGCTCGCTCACCAGCCCGGAGCACTCACGGGGTCTCTCCCTGGAGGATCCCAAAGGAGTGTTTGAGAAACCAGTTCTCCAAACTGGGATCAAATCCACCCTCCCAGTCCCTTTTGCTCTGAAGGGCTGGGAGTGCAGGGGGGAGGTTTGGGGTTGGAGGTTTGGGGTTGGAGGTCACTCATCTGATCCGGGAACAAATCCTTTCCTGCAAAGCTTTCCAGCATGGCAGGGTGGGAGGCAGGAATGGGAACGATGGACAGGAGAAAACAAATGGTAAAAAAAAATAACAACAGAGGCATTTTGTTTGTGGAGAATCGTCTTGGAAAAATCACCTTTCTGCTGCTAATGCTGCCTTGGAAGCACAGAACATTCCTATCATCAGCACTGGTGTGAGGGGCTGACTTGGATTCCAAAAGCTCCTTAAAATCCATGAGCTGAGGAGTGTTAGGGGGGCAGGAGCAAGGATTTACAGCAACTGCTGGCATCCCACAGCTCACCTGGAACTCTGTGCTCCACGGATAAAAACATTCCTGCATGGAATTAACTTCAGCCTCGAAATGGAAATAAAAATCAGCAAGTAAAACACATGAGTTTGGTCATGGAATCAAACCTTGGGATTTGTATGAAAATGGGAACATGGTGCTGGCTTAAAACTTCAGTAGGAAATAAATCCCCTCGTTCAGAAGGATATATTTGTATTTTTCTGTCAGCCAACGGGGCTGGGGACACGTTGTGGAGCAGGAAAGGCAACTCATCCCATCTCCGAGGGGTCTCCACAGGGAAGGGAAGGGAAGGGAAGGGAAGGGAAGGGAAGGGAACCCACCTGATTGTTCCAAATGGAGGATTTATACAAAATAGCTTCAGCTTTGTTCTCTGCACAGTGTAAACACCTCCCACACCCCCTGTCCCTTGGAATGGAAACACAAATACTGCAAAAGTGGCAAATAAGAAAAATAAAAGCGATTTTTTTTCTATTTTTTGGCAACTTAAAAAAAAAAAAAAAAAAGGTTAAGAAAAATGTGGCATTGGTCCCTAAATCTAGAAAAAGATATTTGGGCATGACATTGGAAGTCAAGAATGGATTTGTTTTTCAAGGATTCATAATAACATCTGGAGAGAAAAAAAAAAAAACCAAAACCTGTAAAAGTAGCACTTCTTGTTTTTGCCTTGTTTTTGACACAGTCACAGAAATTCATTGGAACATCAGGAAACGAAAAAAATCTTTCACTAAAAAGCTTGGCTTGAAATCATCGGCTCTCGTTGACGTGGATTTAGGAGAACAGGAAAGCTCGTACTGGAATGCTGCAGGCTGCTGCTGGCTGAACTGGGAGCTGGGCTGTGCCTGGGCTGGGCCCCGTCAGTCCGCGATCTTGGCCATCTGCTGCTCCAGCTTGGAGATGCGCTCGTCCTGGTTGGAGATCGTGTCCTTGATGGATTTCAGCTCCTTCAAAATCTCGTCCAATTTGGCGTCGTTTTGCTGGAAGACAGGACAGGGTGAGTGAGGAGAGCTCCGGGGTTTTCCAAGGAAAGGGCTCCTCCCAGTGGGATCGTTGGAGGGATGAGGGTGTGACACAGACTCTGGGGCATCTCCAGCAGCACCAGTGCACCCATCCAGGACCAGTGTCTGCTCTCTAAGCCACACCTTCCTCTGTGTCCCAAAGGACAGGGATTAGTGGTGAACAAGGTGCTGGGTTATGGTTGGACTTGGGGATCTTGAAGGTCTTTTCCGACCTTAATGGTTCTGTGATTTAGAAAAAACAGTTCCCAGTAATCTTCCATATCTACAGAAACATTGGAATCACAGAATCATGGAATATTCTGAGTTGGAAGGGACCCAAATGAAGAGTCTTTTCTGTATCACGGAATATCCTGAGTGGGAAGGGACCCACAGGGATCACCAGTCCAACTCCTGGCCCTGCACAGACACCCCAATAATCCCACCCTGTGCATCTCTGGGAGCGTTGTCCAAACCCTCCTGGAGCTGTCAGTCTCAGGGCCGTGCCCATTCCCTGGGGAGCCTGGGCAGTGCCCAGCACTCTCTGGAGAAAAACATTTCCCTGATATCCAACCTAAACCTCCCCTGGAACAGCTCCCTTCATTCCCTCAGGTCCTGTCACTGGTCCCACCTGGGATTCCCACCTGAGGCCACCACCCCCAACATTCCTGGAGTTCACTCACGGGGTTTGAGGCATCCGCTGCTTTCTTTGGAGCATTGATGAGATCACTCTTCTTGTTCCCGGCGGGTTTGTTGTCCAGTATGTTCTTCTTGACCACCTTGAGATCCCTGTTCTTGCCTGGAATGTACCCGTGCTTCAAGGAGATGAGGAGAGGATCAGCGTTCTTCCCCTCAAACCACTCCTCTGCTTCCAGAGCTGCTTCGGGGCCGGCCGTGTCCGGGTACAGGTCGTCCTGGAAGAGGTCGGACTGCAAGGCAGGAGACAGGGATTGGTCAGGAGCTTTGGGAGGCGGGAGCTGGCTCCAAAGCCCCGCCCCGGGGCAGTGCTCACCTTGCGGGGAACCGTCATGATGATGGGCTCACACTTCCTCTCGTGGAGCTTGAAGAACCTGCCGAGGAAAAGGAAAGGTGGGACAGGGAGTGAGATCAGGGAGGACACGGATCTGCCGCTCGCACAGCAGCGATGGGGAGAGGAGGAGATGGGAAAGGACAACCCCAAGGAATCACAGAAACAACCCCAAGGAATCACAGAAACAACCCTAAGGAATCACAGAAAGCCCTCTGAGACCACCGAGTCCAAGCACTCCCCCAGCACTGCCAAGGCCACCACCACCCATGTCCCCAGTGCCACATCCACACGGCTGGTACATCCCTCCAGGATGGGGACTCCACCCCTGCCCTGGGCAGCCCTTTCCCATGCCTGACCACCCTTTCCATGAAGAAACTGTTCCTAATATCCAAGCTGAACCTCCCCTGGAGCCACCTGAGGCCACTTCCCCTTGTCCCACGTTCCCAACCAGCAGTGATGTTCCCTCCTGGAGCCACTGCAGCGACATCCCCAGATGTTTCCTGCCCTTCCCGGGTTTTCTGAACCACAGCTGCCCCGTGCTCACTGCCCTGCTGCTTTAACTGCTCCTGGCATCCCCAGCCCCAGCTCCCAGCCCTGGGATGAGCTCTCCTCACCTGGCAATCTCACACTTGTTGACGTCGAGGCCCCTCTTTGGCATGAACCCCATCCCCCTCTGCGGCTCTTTGCTGCTGAAGGTGTTGAGGTAGTGAACGTACGGGGACTCATCTGTGATCTCGAAGTAGCGGATGCTGCTGTCACCCTGCAAGGAACCCCAGCAGACCCTCCAGAGGCTGCAGGACCTGTGTTCCCTGCGCCCACACCCCTGCTCCCAACAGCCTTTCCTTCCAGGAATGCTGCCATGGACAGCTCACAGCTGTTTCTGAAGCAAGGCTGATCCCCACCACAGTCCGAGTCCATCAACTGAACAACTCCTCCAAATCCTGTTCCAAACACTGTGGGACAGGGATTGAGCTTGTGCTTCCAGGCTGGGAGTGGCCCCTTCCACACCTTTTGTGGAAAAACTTCTTGCCACAGTCAGGCAGAAATGCTATAAACCAGTTTGTCCTTAATTCCAAGCAATTCCACCACAGTGTTGTCTCTGAAACTGCAGGAGGGGTGGCAGATAAAAACCAAATATTCCTCGTTAGCTGCTACAAAGATGGGATTAATGAACAGACTTGTATGGATCCTCCTTTGTAATTCCTTGCTCATCTTGGCTTTGGCTCCTATTTGTAGCCAGTCCATCACAAGTGGGCACCAAATTCCTACAAATTGCTTTCAGAAAGGAGCACCTGATTCCAGTTTTCTATTATTCAGCCCCACAAAATTACAGTGAGCGTTGCCACAGGCTCCAGCATCTCCAAGGACAAAGAGGGCAACATCCAAAATGTACCTTCCTCCCACACCAGTGTGAAACCATCCAGGTCAGCACCAGCAAGGAATGTTTTGGCAATGGTGTGGGACTTGCTGCATTAGGAGCAGCTTTACCTAATCCAACTCAAAGAAACATCCAGGTCCACTCCAGACCTTCCCAGGTTCTGCAGGGTGAGGATCAAACCCACTCCAGAGCAGCCTGATCTCTGCAGCCCCACATTTGCTGCAGCACTGATTTTTTTGGGAATATTTGACAGGCACCTTTCCCTCCAGGTGCCCCCAAAGCCTCTCCTTACCTTCCCACACAGGTAAATGATGTTGGTGTCTGGGTCGTAGAAGGGCAGCAGGACCCCATTGCTGGTGTCCATCTCGTGAAGGGCTATTGGCTCCTCCATGTTTTTCTGGAAATAAAAATGCCAGAAATGTCAAAATGCCAGGGATGTTAATAAAGACTGGAAAAGCTCCTGTTCATAGAGGGAGGGTCTAAATTATTGACACTCAGTAGCCATTGAGCTCCCAGTGGTGTCTGCACCACCCGGAAGGATCCGTGTGTTACAACAAACGAGCTGATTCATTCCCCAAGGGCATTTCAATCACTAAATTAAATAAAACCAGGAGCCAGGAAAATTCACCAAGTCAAGGGAAGTATGTGACACAGCGAGTTAGAGTGCCTTGTGTCAGTGGGATGGGATGTGTGATGGATGGTGGGATGGAGCCTCCTTCCCTGGAGACACTCAAAAGCCACCAGGACACAATCCAGGTGGTCCCTTCCACCCTGAACCCTCCTGGGATTGCTGCTGTTCTGCTCTGCACAATGTACAGAGGGAGGTCACCTTCCCACAGCCCCTCTGCCCCCTGTGCATCTTCCCAGGCACTTCCAACCTGCAGCTGCTGCTCAGTTCCTTCACTGAGTGACCACATAGCCAAAATCACGGAAGGAGGAGCAGGCAGCAGATGGAGAGGGCATAACCTCAAGCATATAAACTATGAATTTAGGAAGGAATCCTTGTCAGGAAGGGTGGGGGGCCCTGTCACAGGTTTCCAGAGAAGCTGTGGCTGCCCCTGGATCCCTGGAAGCATCCAAGGGCAGGTTGGATGGGGCTTGGAGCAACCTGGGATAGTGGAAGGTGTCCCTGCCCAGGGGGTGGAACTGGATGAGCTTTCACATCCCCTCCAAACCAAGCCATTCCATGGCTGCAGGGCTGGGACAGGGACTCCAAGGACATGGGGAGCAGAGTCTGGGCTCGTACCGGGTTCCACAGGGCCAGCTGCCGCTCGCTCATGCGGCTGAAGCCGGTGGTGAAAATGTTCCCGTCCGCCAGGAAAATGGCTCGCATGGGCCGGGCTCCCTCGTGGGTTTTCTCTTTCTCCTGGAAGAGAGGAGCAGGTCAGGGTCAGCACTGAGCAGAAGAACCCTTGGAGTGGTGGATCCTTCCCGGACAGGAGGAGATCCAGGGAGCAACACCCAACTCTCCTTCGCTGCTGCTTGAGGGAAGAACCCAATCCCTGAACCTCAGGAGGAGGGGACATTCCTGGCCCTGCCAATCGGCCCCTTGCAAGGCTGAAGGAAAAACCTCTTTGCATGCTACAGCTAAAGCTCTGCTTTGCATGCACAACTCTGGAACTGTAATTATACAGAAGGATTAGATGTGGAATTACACTCCTGCAGGTTTAAAACTGAGCCCTAAAATCCCAGTTCAAACACTAATCCCAATAAACCCAGACAAATCCTCCAACCCCTACTATTCCTCCTGTAATTTTCGAAGAACGCGACTGAACGCGGTGTGTAAACCGAGCAAGAAGGTTCTTTCTTCCATATTTTCTTGCTCATTCCCTGCAGGAGTGAATCCAGTTGTTTCCTTAATGATTAAGCAAACTTACAGCAACAATTTCTTGTTTCCTGGGGTCGATAACTCGGACTTTTTTGTCTTTGGAAGCTGTGCAGATGAGGCTGCCGTTGCGATTCCAGCTCACGTTGTAGATCATGTCCACGTGCATGTCATCCAAGTTGATGAGGGCTTCTCCTGTTCCCACATTCCAGATGATGATGGCGTTATCACAGCCTAAAATGGGAAATAACAGCTCAGGTCACAGCACAGGGGAAAAGCCAGAGGTGGGGAACAAGGGATAAACCTCCTGCAGCTCCAAAGGATTTTTGGGGAAACCAAAACCCAAACTGGGAGATCAGGAGGGATTTTTATCAATGGAAAACACCCAGCTCATCCAACAATCCAGCTGAAAGGTCTCGCTTCTTTCCTTGGGATCCAACCCATGAAAGCCTCAGACTGTGCCAATGGATAATGAATTACCCAATTTATTCCCATAATGATGTGACTGATTCTTGGTGGTCAAAAGAATCTCATTCCACGGACTGTACAGGCCAAGGAGACAATTTGGAAAATGCTGACCATGAAAGCTTGTGGGAGGAACAGCTGGACTCTGGGATACTTTGCAGGGATCAAGGGAGAGGAGAAACACTTGGGCCTGCTCTAAAAGTATATGAGAACAGGGATATGGGGAATGCAGATGTAAATCGTTATTGCAGATGAAATAAAGTCTAGAACAACTTCCACACTCCAATTCCAGACAATTCCTTGGTGTTTATCCCTGTAAACTGAAGATAAAAAAGGCTGAGATACGGAGAGGGCTGCGAGCCACATGGCCCGGCGTTCCCAGCTACTGCCATGGGTCTTGTGATTCACAGGGATCTCAGGGATCTGAGCAGCTGGGAGAGGGAGGAAGGAAAAGGAGAAGCTGGAGTGGAAGAAGGAAAAGGAAAAGCTGGAGTGGAAGGAAAAGGAGAAGCTGGAGTGGAAGAAGGAAAAGGAGAAGCTGGAGTGGAAGAAGGAAAAGGAGAAGCTGGAGTGGAAGGAAAAGCTGGAGTGGAAGAAAAAGGAAAAAATGGAGTGGAAGAAGGAAAAGGAGAAGCTGGAGTGGAAGAAGGAAAAGGAAAAGCTGCAGTGGAAGGAAAAGGAAAAACTGGAGTGGAAGGAAAAGGAGAAGCTGGAGTGGAAGAAGGAAAAGGAGAAGCTGGAGTGGAAGGAAAAGGAGAAGCTGGAGTGCAAGGGAAGCAGGGAGAGCTGGCTGTTCCCATCCCGTGCTCCGTACCTGCGCTCAGCAGCACGTTCCGCGCCGTCGGATGCCAGGCCACGATGCCGACTCTCTTGGAATGACCTTCTAGCACCACCACGGGCTCTGTCAGGGACAGGGTGAGCCCGTTCTCGGGGATCTGCCACACCTGCAAGGGACAGGAGAGCTGCTCAGCCAAGGCAGCCCCTGCGAGGAGCGCGTGGCTCGGCCGCTGCCGCATCCCGCGGCCGCCGGAGCTGTCACTGCTCCGGGTAAACAGGAAGGGAATCGGGGAGGGAATCGTTCCCAGCTGCCAATAAACCCTTGGCTGATGTGTGTGGAACGTCCTTGCTCACTCGTGGGCCAGCACAAACCCACAGCTCCTGATGCTGCAACCCCTTTATTTCCATGCCCACGGACCTGCTCTGCTCCTGTCCTGCCGAGGAGTTGGAAAAATCTCCCCTGCAGCTCCAATTCCACGGGACAAGCTGCTGTCTGTCCAAACTGTGCTTGTCCCTCACAGGGATGATGCTGCAGCTCTACCACTGCCTACTTTTTATTTCTTTAGGAACACCAGCAGTTGGTTTTCCCGTTAGATTCAGGCTCCTTTCACAACCCATTTAATCAGGGAAGAGCAGTTCGGTCCTGGAAGCAGCCAAAGCAGCCCAACTCAGCACTGCAGAGCTGCCTGTTCACTTCTTGCCTGGTTACACAACCCTTCTGCTGCAAACTTTCTCAGGGAAGGGCCACCAGGAGGAGGAACAGCCCCCCAAGGATGCCAGAGCACTGGAATTCCAGCAGGAGGGAGGCAGCTTTTCCAGCTGGCAGCGACCAGGGATGGGACAGACAAACCCATCACCCCAAAGCCCCAGGGCAGGATCAGCCCCACCAAAACTATTCCTGCAATTCAGCACTGGACAATCATCTCGGAATTGAATTTGACCTACATAGAGTGCATTAAAAAATTACAGGGAATTACAGGGAGAGCCCCTCGGGGAGCAGTTGGAGCTGCTGTAGGTAGATGGCAGCAGTAGAGCACGTTTGCTTTGCTTCCCATTGTTTGCTTTTCCTGGAGTTGGGAGAATCGGGCTTGCCAGACCCTGCCCACGATGCCCAGCAGGCTGTGGGATGGGAGGGAGCGGACTGAGGCAGCGAGGCAGACGGAGGTGCGTGACGGACACGTGGATTTCTGAGCTAATCCCAGTTTTCTCCTTCTCACAGGGATGGCTGGTGCTGGATGGACAAAAACCCCAGCGAGATGCAGAGATTCTCAGAGGGCACCAGCTCACCTCTAAATAACTCCAAACTGATTCAGCTTTTCATGGACACAGCTCCCCCCCAGTGCCATCCTTCCCAGCACCCTCGGCATCCCAGGAGGAACATTTCCTCTGGAGAGGATTCCTCTGCAGGGGATGAAAATGGTCAAGGCTGCCAGAGCTCCAGGAGCTTTTGGACAAGGCTCTCAGGCACAGGGTGGGATTGTTGGGATGTCTGTGCAGGGCCAGGAGGACCCCTGTGGGTCCCTCCCAACTCAGGATATTCCATGATTCCATAGAAATCCCTCTCTCTCTTTCCACCCAATGGAACAGCGCTGGTGACATGATGACATCAAATGAGGCTTTTACTGGTTTTAAAATAGGATTGCAAACAGGAGCTGCTCAGCCTGGAAAACCAGGATCTCATCCTGCTCACTTCCCATTCCCCCCCAGCTCCATGACTGCATCCAACCCCTCGGAGCTTCTGCTGAAACCCAACACACCTGAGACCACAACAAATCCCTTCCCCTGACACCGAAAACTGGGTTACAAAACTGTCAGGTTTGGAGAAACAGCTTTTGTCCTGCCACTCAGGGAGTAACAACCTGACAGCAACAGTTTGGAACACGTCTGTGATGGGAATTCCGTGTCAGTCTGGTGCTGCTCCTAATCCCAGAACTCTGGGGGGTCTCTCCAATGAATCACCGGGGTTTGGTGGGTTTTGTGCTCCTCATCATCTGCCCTCCTGCATCTGGAGGGTCAGGTGGGATATTGGGAAGGAATCCTTCCCAATAGGACAGGGAGGTCCTGGCACAGGGTGCCCAGAGAAGCTGTGGCTGCCCCTGGATCCCTGGAAGGATCCAAGGCCAGGATGGATGGGGCTTGGAGCACCCAGGGAGAGTGGAAGGTGTCCCTGCCATGGCAGGGGTGGAATGGGATGAGTTTTAAGGTCCCTTCCAGCCCAAACCATCCCATGATTCTGTGATCAGTCATTTCTTCCCCCTGGGAGGCACCGTGGGATGAAGGGACCTGCCCCAAGCCCCTCATCCTCACTCTCTTTGTGGAGAAAGCCTTGAAAACCGAATTTATTCACCAAAAAGACCCAGGGGCAGCAGAAGCCTCTGAGCCATGTGTGACCTGCAGATGAGCCAGGCAGGGACAGCGGGGTCAGAGCAGCTCCAGCCAACTCTCCTCCCTGCCAGGGGCAGCCACAGGAAAGGGATGGGGGTCCCAGCCCCTCAGTTCTGTTCTGCACCATCTCAGCCAGGGAGGGTCCTGAGATCCCTCTGAGCAAGTGCAAAGGAGCCAGGAAACTCCAGAACTGAATTCAAACCTGAGCCAGTGAGTACAGGGGCTGGGAGAGGGAAGGGAGACAAAATCCCAGTGAAAAGGGGTTTTTTAAAAGCCTGTGGAGGACAGATGGGATTTTCTGCCAGGTATAGCCCTGGTAGCTGGGAGCAGCTGCAGAGCAGCTCAATCCTGGGCAGATCACAGACTATTGACACAACGATCCTGCCTGGTATTCCCAAAAATAATAGAGAAACGAGTGGGAAAGGTCAGGGTGTGCTCCCAACTGGCCCAGCCCCTCGTTCCTGCATGGGGTGGGAGTTTGGCCTCAGCCTGGGATCAGATCAGGTTCATGGGGAAATGACAGAATTTTGGATGCAGGACTTACCCTGCCAAGGGGGAGGACTCAGGACGGACTCCAAGGAAGCCTTAAAACGCTGCAGGACTGGCTGGGCAGCAGGAAGGGTTTGTCAGCTCTCCCTCCCGTGGGTGTCTGGGTGTTTTTTGGGGGGTTTTGATGTTATCAAGGCTGTTTGTTTGTGCAGGAGGAAGTGGAGCCGTGGCACAGCCGAGGGGGAGGTTTGGGGCTGCGGGAAGGGCAGCAGGGGAAGGTTTTGCACAAACAGCACGTGAGAAAGAAAACAAAGCAAACTTTTCTTTCATCCCCTTTAAAGAGAAGCAAAAACGGTCTCCTCTGGCTCTGCACAAGCTGAAAAGAAGATTTAAATCTATGTCTAGAAAGAACATTAGTTCCTACATCATATATATTCATCACTTTAAGGAAAAAAATGAGCTTGAGGCCTGGATTTATCCATGGCCCTGCTCCTGTATCCCTGCAGGAAGAGGCTCTTGGTGCATCATTTCTGCAGGGTCAGACCTTCTCCTCATTCTCCCTGTCCTGGTTGGTGGCCCAGGTCACTTCAAGGGCTCTCTTTGATTTCTAAAGGAATTTTCTCCATCACATGAGCTCTGCTCTGGCCTTTCCCCACAAATTCCTTAAAATCCACCTTCTGATGAAGCAAATTTTCCATATCTGAGAAAGGGCCTCGATACCATCTACAAACCTTTATCCACTAAAACATTTTCCAGCTGAATGAAAAGCCTGCAGTCCATCAGAGCCATTCAGCACAACATCAAGCAGGAATATTTAAGTAATTCCTTATTTGCTGGCACAAGGAAACAATTCTTCCAAGGGAAGAGGCCACAGAAGGCATCTGCAAGGGCTCTAAAGGAAGCCTTTGGGGAGGAATGTGAGGTGTCCTCCTCTTTCCCAGTCCCCTGTCCAAGGCCATGTCTGGTATTCCCAACACTGTGCCTGTTCAAGGATTATGTCCCTAAAAATCTGGGAATTTCTGTAGAGGAGGTTTCTGGCTTTGGGAAGGGCCAAGTGGAGCTTCCTTGTGCCACACGAGGGCTGCAGCGAATCAGCCCTCTCCACCTGGAGACAGAGGTCTGCACCTCAAATCCACGCTCTCTCCCACAACACCATCCCAAATCCACATTCCCTCCCTCAACACCATCCCAAATCCAAGCTCTCTCTCCGAATACAATCTCAAATCCATTCTCCCCCTCAACACCATTCCAAATTCACGCTCTCCCCCTCAACACCATCCCAAATCCACCTTGTCTCCCTCACACCATCCCAAATCCATGTTCTCTCCCTCAATACCATCCTAAATCCATGCTCTCTCCCTCAACATCATCCCAAATCCACATTTTCCCCCAACATTGTCCCAAATCCACACTCTCTCCCTCAACACCATCCCAAATCCACATTCTTCCCCTCACACCATCCCAAATCCACACTTTCTCCCTCACACCATCCCAAATCCATGTTTTTCCCCTCAACATCATCCCAAATCCACATTCTTCCCCTCACACCATCCCAAATCCATGTTCTCCCCCTCAACACCATCCCGAATCCATGCTCTCTCCCTCACACTGTCCTAAATCCACGTTCTCCCCTCAACACCATCCCAAATCCATGTTTTTCCCCTCAACACCATCCCAAATGCACGTTCTCTTCCTCACAGTGTCCCAAATCCACGTTCTTCCCCTCAATACCATCCCAAATCCACTTTCTCTCCCTCACCACACGTCTGGCTGACGTAGCTGAGATCCCTTGTGGCAGAGGGTGAGATCCTAAATCCCTGAGTGCCAGGGCACAGATGGTCTTTAAGAACAAGGTCTTTTCTCAGCAGCTGGAATTGCCACAGAATCCCACACAATTTCCTCCTCCACGTCACTTTTCCTCATCTCCCCATGAACAGCCACGTGTCCTGTAAAGCTCCCTGGGTTTATTCCACCCAGGCTGCTCAGGAAGCAGGACCCAAACCCTTTATCAAGGAAAACAGGACACTGAACTATCCATGCCAGGCCAGGAAAGCAATTAAAGCTGGGAAAGCTCCTTCTCCTTAGCTCATTCCCAAAAGTCCAAACCAGGGGTGTTCTTTGCACACCAGCACAGTTCCCAACTGCCCCAAATGACTTGGGATCCACCACTTCCCATTCCAAACCTCCAGCATCTTCCAGACCCTGGGCTGCACATCCCAGGACTCACCTATTTCCTCTTCCACTTCAGACAGGTCACACCCAACACGACCAGGAGGGTGCAAACCCACAGGCAGCTCCACCCCGGGGCTTTTCCACACCAGGGATGGATGGGAAGCTCATCCCCACCTTGGGATGTGCAGGGAACCGCCAGAGCCCAGCGGGAGGGGCCGATTCCCGCAGTCTGTGCCCACATCAGGAGCACTTGGACAAGCATTTGGACAACTTGTAACTGAACTCTGGCAGGTTTTCTCCACAATTCGGTCCCTCTGGAGCTTCCCAACATATTTCTCATTGCACTTGGATTAGAGACTTATTTTGCCTCCAAGGAGGCAGCTCTGGGCCCTCACTGATGCTCACGTTTCAGAAACATTCCCAAAGCAAATCCTGGCTGGAGAAACATTCCCGCATCCTTCCAAAGCCCAGTTCCAGCCCAGCAGTGAGCGTTGCAAACACAGAAGTTGTTGTTTTGTTTAATATTAAATATAGCCCGTTCTGTTAACATGCTTCAGCTTCCAAGACTGAGAGATCACAGGCAGGAGCTGTCCCAGGAAAAGCCTCTTGGGATGAATCCCCTCCCAAACATTTTAACGATGAACAGAAGCAAAGGAATTTATCTGACATGATCTATAATAAGATTTCAATATAACATTCAGCCTACAGCATTTCTAAATATGGCCAAAGATCCCTGGAGTTATTTGGCATTATTTCATCTTCCAAGGATTTTCTTTCACTTATTCTGCTGTGTTTGCATGCACGGGATTCCACATCCGTCACGGAGCGAGTCCGGCTGTTGTTCCATGGGCTCTCACTGAGGTAAAAAAGGTCTCAATTCAAGGCTGGCAGGTGCAGAATTTGGGATTATTTGTATTTATTTATTAAAAAAAGGCCTCTTGACACCTGCTCAAAACTTAGGGATACAGGGAGAATTTCAAGCGACTCCTTTAAATCAAGGATTGAAGGAATCCTGGGAGCTGCTGGGCTCATTCCCTTCCAACCCCTACCTCTTCCCAACACACAGTGCTGCATCCACTGGGATATCTGAGGTAAGGAACCACCTGTCTTCTACAAAGCTCGACAAATCAGAACACCTCACCACAGGCCAGCACTCTTCCTTCTTATTCCCCTTCCCAAACAAACGTCCAGGGGAAGGAAAAATGGAAGGAATTCTTCCCTGTGAGGGTGGTGAGGTCCTGGCACAGGTTGCCCATCCCTGGAAGTGTCCAAAGCCAGGTTGGACAGGGCTTGGAGCAACCTGGGGTAGTGGAAGGGGGGTGGAACTTTATGGGGATGAGCTTTAAGTCCCTTCCAACCCAAACCCTTCCACGCTGACTCTGCCCTCACCTCGGAACAGGAGGTGCCTTCAGGAACACCGGATTCCTTCGGAGCAGGGATTCCAGCAGGGAGCAAAGCCCACCCCCCAAGGAACACTCACCATGACAGTGCAGTCCTCGGAGCCGCTGGCGATGACCTGGTCATTGTGGGGACACCAATCGATGTCCAGCACCGGCCCCGTGTGGCCACACACTGTGGGGTAGGACTTGTCAATCCTGCCTGTCTGGAGGGAAGAACAGCAGAGAGAAGCTGTGATATCCCGAAGGAAGGAGCTTCCCAACCCTCTCTTCATACTCCCAGTTCCATGAGGTTTGAACTCATGGATCAGCACAGGAAAGAAACCAGCAGTTCTTCTCTGGAATCAACGAGCTGGAAACTCCCCATGGAGCAAGGAAAGGGCTCAGAGATCCAGCACAGGAAGATGGGATCCCCTGGGAAGCAGGGAAGCTCTCCTGCCCACATCTCAGCACTTGCTGCAACACCATCCCTTTGTCCATCCCAAATATCTGTGGAGAGCAAAGCTCTGGTTTCATCTGTGCTTCCCAACAGCGACAGCTGAAGACGACCAAGCTAAAAATGTCATTGGAGGGCGTTGCTGCTCACTGAATTTACCAGGTCTCCCTGGCTTCTTAAAACAGGAGGATTTTGCTTGGATGGGAAGTTTTTAGGATGCAGTTGTGCAGAGGAAAATACGTTTTTAGGAATAAATGTTTCCAGCATGGATCTGCCACACCTGATCCACACCTGCTCTCCATGGCCAGAGGACCGAGGTCACCAATGCCAAGCTCCCTACAGGGAGAACATCTCCAAAAAAAAAGAGCAAATGAGGCACTGAAACCTGAACTGGGATAAATCCAGTGATTCCAACAGAGCTGATGCTGAGACACCAACTTCACCCCTGAGGAGCCCCTGAAGATCCTGAAGCACCTGATCCCCCCCAACAGCTGATTCCACAAACAAGGAAGAAGGGGAAGGAAAATCCCTCTCATCACCTTTCTCTCCCTTGGCCAAGCCTGGCACACAAGGGAAGCAATATTTACAGTCCTGAAGATGCACAGGGTGAGCAGGAGACTCCTCCACTTGCCTGGTCCTGCTCCATGGGGTTTTGTTTCTGGGGAATGAACTTTTCATGATGAGTGATGGGAGAAGGGAGACAGCAGGGAGAGGTCTGGGATGGGGTCGTCTTCTTTTGTGTTCAAACACGCAGAAGAAATGGTTGGAATCTCACTTCTGCCATTGGATGGGAACAATCCCCAACCTCGGAGGTGACATTCCTTAATTTATGCCTCCCACCCCGCTCCATGTGGGAGGCTGCTCCTATTCAAGGCTGATAACCAGAATAGTGCTGGACATTGGCTTTTGAGGACAACTGACCTGGAGCCCTGCACAAACAGCAAAACAAGATACTGATCCCGAAAAATCCCACTATTTCCTAAATGGCCAAATTTAGGCTTCAAAAGCCAAAAAAAAAAAAAAAAGTCTCAGTGATTCAACTGCTTTTGGAATTATTAAAAGGGGAAGAGTTGTGGATGAGAAGCCATAAACCTGCCATTCAAAAATTAAAGCCTGTGTAATCCCTCTTGGATGCCATAATGTGAAATAGGATTAAAAAAATTAATACACCCAACTGCCATGTAGAGTTCATCCATTTTAATTTACCCAATTAAAAGGAGAACCATGCAGAGCACACGAACTGCAGAAGGCACATGACAGGCCACAGACAAATACAGGCCTGAACCAAAAAGGAAAAATAGGAATAATAACGGAAAATGTCAGGGACTGCCTGTTCTGGTTCCCTGGCAGGAATCAGTGGGATCCTCCAGGAGCAGCCCCTGGTAATTATTTCCAGGCTGCACGAGCACTTGTCGGTTCAATTTTGGGGTTTTACAGTCGTTTATTACTGTGGGGAGGGGGAAAAAAAAAAAATCAATTTGAGCAAATTAAACTCCAAACTTCACCTTTCAGTTTTGATCACAATGAACCTGCACAGCCTGAGCAGGAGCAGCCAAGAGCCTGTGACAGCAGTGACACCCAGGAGCTGCTTCCCAGCACCTGTGACAGAGCTCAGCTCTGAAACCAGGATCCTGCACTTCCATACATGAGAATCATGGAATGGCAGAGGCTGGAAAGGACCTTAAAGATCATCCAGTCCCACCCCCTGCCATGGGCAGACACCTTCCACTGTCCCAGGTGGCTCCAAGCCCCGTCCAACCCAGCCTTGGACACTTCCAGGGATGGGGCAGCCACAGCTTCTCTGGGAAACCCATGCCAGGGCCTCCCCGCCTCCATAGTCAGGGATTTCTTCCCAATATCCCATCTAAATCTACCCTCTTTTATCTTAAAGCCATTCCCCCTTGTCCCGTCACTCCATCCCTTGTCCCCAGCTCCTCTCCAGTTCTCCTGGAGCGCCCTTAGGCACTGGAAGGGTCTCCCTGGAGCCTTCTCTTCTCCAGCAGCCCCAGCTCTCTCCAGCCCTCAGAGCATCTCCGTGGCCTCCTCTGGACTCTCTCCAACAGCTCCATTGGGATCCCTGTGCTGGGATCCCAGAGCTGGAGGCAGCTGTGCAGGTTGGGATCTCACCTGAGCGGGGCAGAACTCCCTGTGCATCACCTGCAACACCCCCCTGTCCCTGCCTGCACCAGGGCAGTGACACCGAACCCCGTTTCCAGCAGGGAACAGCCAGCCAGGATGGGGAAGGGAGATGTTGTTTACCAAGAGTGTGGGAGAGACAGCAACTTCAAGCTTCTTTATCCACAAAGAATTATCAAACCAAGGAAGGGAGGACAAAGCAGAGCAGGAGATGTCCCACACAGCAGCTCCCTGGGGTCTGGCAGAGGGAGACAATCCCAGGGAGACGAAGAGCCCAGGGACTTGGGCACGAAAGGAGAGACTCTGCTGCTCACCAGGAACCATCCCAGAATCATTCAGGTTGGGAAAGACCTCCAAGATCATCCAACCTGACACCAATCCCCACCTTGTCACCCGGCCCAGAGCCCCGAGTGCCACATCCAGCCCTTTCCTTGGCCACCTCTGGGGCTGTATATAAATGAGTATAAAACACCAAAACCAGACTAAATAAGGATGTGAAGGCGCTGCTGGAGGCCCCAGTGGGGTGATGAGCCCCAGCCCTTCGAGAGAAGCTCCTGTCTTGTGGTCAGGGCACCAAACGGTCTCTGCAGAGCAGAGGAAACCGCGGGGTTTTCCTGAGCACGTCCCGAGAGCTCGGCCGCACTTCCGACAGCGCCACATCCGCCCCTCGTCACCAACACCTTCACCAGAGACCCTCCCAGAGCACTGTGGGGACAGCAGGGGACAGGCACCCACAGCCCCACCCCAGGGCTGGCCCCTCAGGGGGAGGAAGGAGCAGTTTTGAACTCAGGGGTGTTGTTCAGTCACCTCTCGACGTCACTTTTTGCAAGTTCCATCCGCCTCCCTACAGGGATAACATTTCCAAAAAAGAAAAAGCAAATAAGCCACCTAAACCTGAACTGGGACAAATCCAATGATTCTAACAGAGCTGATGCTGAGACACCAACTTCACCCCTGGCTCTATGTTTTGCTGAGGAGCCCCTGAAGAGCCTGAAGCACCTGATCCCTCCCAACAGCTGATCCCACAAACAAGGAAGAAGGGAAAGGAAAATCCCTCTCATCATCCTTTACTCTCTTGGCCAAGCCTGGTACACAAGGGAAGCAATATTTACAGTCCTGAAGATGCACAGGGTGAGCAGGAGACTCCTCCACTTGCCTGGTCCTGCTCCATGGGGTTTTGTTTCTGGGGAATGACCTTTTCATGATGAGTGATGGGAGAGGAGAGACAACAGGCAGCTCCCAGCAGCACTGGGAGCAGGGAACCCCAGTTCCTGTGCTCCGAAGAGCTTGAAAAAAATCAGTATTTTAGGGGAAAGACCAGGAAAGCTGCAGTAGGGTTTCAAAAACCCACCAGGTTGCAAAATCACCAAATTCCACATTTTTAAACACAATTCCTTTCCAACACCACGAGCTTTGGCAACTCGGTTGCCAGCTGGGTGTGTTTCCATGTTACCCTAATGCTCCCAGGTTTGGGGATTTATTTATTAGCAAAATGTAATCTTTTAATTAGGAGAAGATTTAAAATAAATCTCGGGTGCTGATACACAGCTTAAAATTAACTTCAAGAAATTCAATCCTTCTCATAAACCACTGTGACTGTGGTTTGACACATCCCTGATAACCTCTGGAATTTGGAGTTGTGTTTTATAAAATGTTGGTCAAAAAGGTGAATTTGAGGATTATTTATAAGTTGGTGCTGACTGAACACACACTCAATATTCAGGTGTTTCAGCAAGGGGCAAATTGGCCTTATTAAATTAATTTAAAGTGCTTTCATGTATTCCAGATCAGAAAAAAAAGTTAAATCATCAGAAATATTAAACCCAGATCAGAAAAAAAAAGTGGCAGAAGGAAAAAAAAAAAAAAAGATTAAATCCAAAAGGGATGGATAAGCAACACAAGAAAACTGTTCCTAAAAGTGGGAGTTTTATGAATTAATTTGAGTGTCTTATGATCGTTTCTCTGCCAGAAAAGGGCATTTGGTGGCAGGAAACAGCTCATGGATTATGGTAAAAATATCAGGGAGAACAGCTGCTTCCCCAGCCCATGGTTGTGCTCCTTGAAATCTCCATTTAAATTAGGGAAGTGGCATCGAGTTGCACAAGCCAAAGCAGCTCCCCCCTCACTCTGCACAAGTTTGAGGAAGGAAATCAGGTCACAACTGCAAAGTTTGAAACTCCAACCGACTGTGCCTTTTCTCTGCTAGAGAAAATACTCCTTTTTTTCCATCAAATTGTGGATTTTGCTTAAAACACTCCAAAGTTTCACCCAGGGAAGTTGAATTTCTGGGCACTGACCCTCCCCCTCAGGCTGGAGGAGGCACTTGGGAGAAAACTGGGCTGAAATGGAAGTTCCTGCCCATACCCAGCAGCCATCAGTCACCCCACAGCACAATCCAGGCATCCAGAACTCATCTGGGAGACTAGGAAGTGTTATTTCCAAAAGATCCACTGGAAAGTCAGGCAGTAAGAGCCCACTGTGCTCTCCAGGAATCCCTCAGCAGTGCCCTTGTTCTCTTTGGCACCTTGGCAGCTGCAGGGCTGTGACAGTGGATGTTGGGGGGAATTTCTTCGCTGGAAGGGTGGTCAAGCATGGAAAAGACTCTTCCCAGGGAAGTGGGGGAGTCACCATCCCTGGAAGTGTTAAAACAAAAGCAGTTGGGGCATTTTGGGTTAGGTTTGGTGGGAATGGGGGCACTTGGTCAAAGGTTGGGCTTCATGAGCTTGGAGGTCTTTTCCAGCCTGAAGGATTCCACGATTCCATCCCAGGCTGCCACAGAACGGGCTCATGCTGGCTTTAAAAAGGAAAACAAACCCAACACAAACAGTCCTCACACCCAACCCAAGCTGCAAACCCCCATCACTCAGAGCTGGGAGTGCAGCACAGCTCCAGCATTTCCATGGATGTCTGACCCAGGTTCTGCAGGAAAGCTCTGAACACACTCCAGAATTCAATTTCAAAAAGAGACACCTGTTGCTCAGAAATTACAATTAAAAAGGCACAGAGTCACTCTTTTGTTCTGTCCCTAAAATACAATTTCCAAGGCAGCTCATCCCCCTGCTCCTTTCCAAGTGCAGGAAAATCCAGTGGGTATCCAGAAGCTGAGGGTTCTGGATAAAGTGGTAAAACCCTGCTGCTGTTTAGAGGGTGAACATCCACCCAGAGAGATGGGCAAGGAGACAGGGATCCATAGGGATCATCCCCACTCATCCCCAAGAGCTGGGAACAGCCAGTCCAGGGCTCCACCAAGCACAACTTCCATTTTCATTATTGGACAAGGCCTTAAAACTGCAGAGATATTTGTACAAACCTCTGACTGTAAGACAGGGGATGGAATTTGCTGCTTTTTTCCCTGGAGGAATGAGATCCATTAGCCCCTCTGCTGCCCTCTCTTCCCTCCTACATTAGAACCTGATGATCCATTGGAATCAAGCTGACAGTGATAAATATAAACTTCTTTTTATAGAGAAAAACCCAAGGTGAAATAAAAGGACAAAATCCATCACACTCCCCCTAAAATGTCTGGAAAGGCTCAATAAACCCATCACAGCAAAACCTCCTGATTTTATTTTACACACAGGTTAGAAAAGGAGGATTTTCTTTCCCCCAAATCCTTCCCGCTGGAATAGGAATGGGGAAGAGCTGCTTAACAACTCTCATATGCCATGGATGAACACCAGGGCCTGTCACTTGCAGAACAGCATATTCCTTGGAGAAGATCATTCCCGAGGTGTGCACGCCCCCATCCACATGCTAATTGCCTCTCAGGGCACCATCTGATCCCAGATCCTGCAGGAATGTGAAGGGAGTGCAGGAAGGAACCAGGAAAATGGAAAATCCAATAAAAGCTATATCCAAAGGGAACTGAACAAACCTCTGGTAAAGGCCTTACGTAACACAGCTCGTGGCTGAACGGATCTGTCTGCACGAACTCAGACAAAAAGGAACATTTGCAGCAGGTTTTTCTGGGCAGATAAAAACTGCAAAGAGATTTGGAGGAGGGGCAAAAATGAATTTGTCTCCAGTTCTGCTGGAGCACAGACCCAGCACCAGAACCACCCCCTGAATCCAGGAGTTTCCAAGTCATCCTGCCCAACATATCAGGAAACCCAGAGAATTTTTATCTTGTATTTTCCCTGTGTACCCAGTTTTCCCCGGGATAAGGCTCAGAGAAAACCAACTCTACAACCAGAACAAGCAGGGAAGTTTCCAGTTTTCCCCTGGTGTGCAGAGTTCATGCTGATTACCCCGGCTCTTATCACCTACACAGCCCCGACAAGAGGAATTACAGCTTTTCCAAACTATGTGGCTCATTCCAACAGAGGCCAACCCTCCAGACCCAGCAACCTGTGGGAATTGGACTGTCTGATGCTCAGCGGCTCCTGCCGGAGCATGGGAATGGCGAGTTCCTGGCAAAGCCCCTGCACATGTGCGTGCAAGAAAACAGGAAGTTCAGACAAAGCATTTCCACAGCCAGCAAAGCCGGCTCAGCCGCACCGGGAGCCGCGGGGATGGAAAGGGGATGCAGCCTCTGGGTCTCCCGTACCCGCAGCTGGCGGGGGGAGCGGGACAGAGCCTCAGCAGCGCGTGGGGGCTCGGGACGCGGCGGGGACGTGGGCGCACAGGGGTTAACTTCAGCGGACACGGGTTATATCCCGCACACACGGGTTAATTAATTCCCGCGGTAACTCCCGCACACACGGGTTAATTAATTCCCGCGCACAGGTTATATCCCGCACATACGTGTTAATTAATTCCCGCAGTAACTGCCGTACACACGAGTTATATCCCGCACACAAGGGTTAATTAATTCCCACATACAAGGGTTAATTAATTCCCACATACAAGGGTTAATTAATTCCCGCGGTAACTCCGGCGCGCACGGGTTAATTCCCGCACACACGGGTTAATTAATTCCCGCGCGCACGGGTTAATTAATTCCCGCGCACACGGGTTATAGCCCGTACACA
>VZTJ01001441.1:152691-167235 GCA_013397795.1 Orthonyx spaldingii
GGGGCTTCCCCTCCCGCCAGGGTCCGGTCCCCCCCCTCGTCCCACCGGGCACATGGGTGAGGAGAGAGGGGTCCCGGGGGGGTCATCCCGCCCCAAAAACACCCCCCGAGCTCCCGCACAGCGCCGGGAGCCGCCTGCCCGGCAGCGACAAACCCCGGCCGTAACAAAACCCCGCGACAGCACCGAAAATTGGCAAGGAAAAGCAGCTTAAAAGGAGTGAAATTCCCCCTTTTCTGTGCTCACACCGCACCAAGGGTCAGGGCATCCCAGGTAATTCCCAGGGAGCGGCAAAGCGCTGGGTTTGAGCGGCCGCGGTGTCGTTATGGGGCATTTTCCCTGCAGAAATGCAGCAAGTGTATTTTTAGGGCTCGATTTTAAAATCGGCCCAAACCCGTGGTTGAAAATTGCCCGTATTTTTTTTTTTTTCCCCCTGAATATAACAACAAGGATTTTGCTGCGGGGAGCTTAATAAGTATCTGTGCTAAACGGGCTCAAAGAGAAATCCAAATGTTATTTAGGGTGTTGAAGGAACTGAAGGAACAATTTCATCAGCCCGGGCTATAAAAATAAATGCAGAACACAGGAACTGGTTAGAGCAGAGCCAGCAAAGCACTGCATTGCAAAAGAACGTGTCAGGCTGGGGGTGAGGGACACAGCTCCTCCAGCTTCCCGTGGAACCTTCTCAGATGTGGAGATGGAAGGGCTGTGGAAGGCAGGAGTGGAGCTGAGGGCACCAAGGCGGTGATAAAGAGAGGGAGGGTGGGAGGAAGAACAGAATGGATGTGAAAATAACACCGAAGATGGCACTTAGAAATGCAACAGGCCAGGGCACTCAGAATTAGCAGGAATTTCTGCCAGGGACTGAGAAAACACAGAATGATGGAATCATTAATGTTGGAAAAGCCCTCTGAGACTATTGAGTCCAACTGTTCCCCCAGCGCTGTCAAGGCCACCACGTCCCCAAGTGCCACATCCACAGGGCTCTTAAATCCCTCCAGGGATGGGGACTCCACCACTGCCCAGGGCAGCCTGTTCCAATGCCTTTCCATGAAGAAATTTTCCACAATATCCAATCTAAACCTCCCCTTGCACAGCTCGAAGGGAAATGAAAACCATTTCCTCTGGTTTTGTCCCTTGTTCCCTGGGAGCAGAGCCTGACCCTCACCTGGCTGCACCCTCCTGTCAGGGAGTTGTGGAGAGGGAGAAGATCCCCCCTGAGCCTCCTTTTCTCCAGGCTGAGCCCTCCTTAATCTCCCTCATCAGATTTGTGCTCCAAACATTGGGATATTAAGAGAAGAAGAGAGGGATGCAGATCCCCTGTGCCATGATGCAACTGAACAAGGAATTCCTAAGCCAGGGCTGTGCCACCACGCCTGGCCCAGGCAGGAGGAGGACACGTGGCCCGAGGATGAGCCCAGGGCAGGGAAGGGCTGCTCCTGAGAGCAGCAAATGGAACTATTTTGGGAGGTTGGGGTTTGGCTTTGCCGAACACGACGGAGAAGTCGCTGCCTCGGCTCTGCCCTCGCCGGGTGGGAAGTTGTGCTCAATCCTGGGCACTAATTCTGTGCTCCACAGGGCAGATGTGGAAGTGGAGCTGGGAAAGCAGCTCAGGGCTGATGACAGACTGAGGACAACTTAACCACATGCTTAAGAGAGGAGCTTGAGGGTCACAAAAAAAAGAATGCTGCAAAACAAAACAAACAAAAAAAGACTTTTGATCACAAGAATTTGCTGGTTAAGAATCAGAAAGGGATGAGAAGAATCTTCTCCAGAAGATGGATGTGACTTTTCCATGCAGGACCAGGGGCAACAGGAACCAGCTCATTCCTTCACATCCCTCCAATGTGGGGCTGCAAGGAGCAGTTGGATTCAGGCGGTTCCTGAATTAAATCTGCAAGGAGCAGTGGGGCTCAGGCAGTTCCTGGTTTAACTCTGCAAGGACCACTTGGGCTCAGGTGGTTCCTGAATTAAATCTGCAAGGAGCAGTTGGATTCAGATGGATCCTGGTTTAACTCTGCAAGGAGCAGTTGGATTCAGGCGGTTCCTGAGTGACAAAAAAATAGCTGAATCCCTGACAGTGTAAAAACCTGACTTGATCATAAAGAGCCTTCTTAAACTATGATTCCACGTGGAAAGCTCTGCCAGAACAGGCTCAGATTAGTCAGGCAAACAGCTTGTTTGTTGTGTTTAATGTACAGGAAGCATCAGACTGATTACAGACATTAAACACATCCACACACGGCACCGCCGAGCCGCGTTTGTCACCGCAGCCGACACTTGCCAGCCTTCACCCTTCCCGAAGAAACGCCGGGCTGACAGCACAGCCGAGCAGCTGATCCCAGCAGCATTCCAGCAGCACTTACCTTGTGCAGGGGCAGCACCAGGAAGGCTCCCCCGCCGCTGGCATCCACGATGATGGCCACGAAGCGGGGGTTGACGGCGCAGAAGGAGCTGTCCCAGGTGACGCGGGACACGCGGATGTCGTCGTAGCACTGGTCGTTCTTCACCGCCTGGCCGAAGACGTGCCGGAATTTGCTCTGCCGTACCACCCGCCTCATCGTGTCTGCACGGGGATGCAAAAGGGAGTCAGTTCCCAGGGAAGGATGTGCTGCTTGTCCAGGAGATTCCTGGACGAGGATCAGCACTGGAGCTTCTCGTCAGCTCCATCGCCCCGCGTTCGGCGGTGCGGGAATGCGGGTTCCGCTCGCTGTTCGGGGAATCATGGGATGGTTTGGGTTGGAAGGGACAGAATTCCAGAATGGTTGGGGTGGGAAGGGATTTCTGAAGATCACCCCAAGGGTCACCCAGAGCAGGAGCGCATCCAGGTGGGTTTGAGATGTCTCCAAAGAAGGAGACTCTGTCCCCTCCCTTGGCAGTACCAGCTCTGCCACCCATCATGGGAAGAGGCTCTTCCTCTGGAATTCCACGGGGTTTAGTTTATGGCCACTGCTCCTCATCCTGTTGTTGGGCACTGCTGGGTAGAGTCTGGCACCATCCTCTTAGCACCAAAGACCATAAAGCTCATCCCATTCCACCCCCGGGACACCTTCCGCTATCCCAGGTTGTTCCAAGCCCCATCCAGCCTGGCCTTGGACACTACCAGGGATCCTCCACCTTAAGACCTGCCAAATTCTCAGCCAGCTTTGCCTTTTCCTTCTTTTATTAACGAAAATTTCAGGTTATTTTGCATCCAACCCAACTCCAACTGCATTTCCAGGGGGCTTTTACAGAATTTTGCCAGTTAAGCATTAATTTCCCCACTGTAAATGCGTTCCCTCACTGCAGTAAAGGAAGTTCCTAATCCCAAAAGCAGTTTTTAGACAAGTCTCCACATATTTTCAGGGATAAATCTAGTCTTGGATTGAACTTGTTTACTTTCAAGTCAGACAGGGTCCAGAAGATGTAAATAAAAATGCAAGCTCTCAAAATCCGGTGTTCCTGTGAAGTGGTTCCACATGTTCCCTAGCTTCCAGTTCTTTCTTCTAACTCCAAAATCTCCCTAAAAAAAATGAGCTTCCTAGGCAGAAAGGAGTAATGGAAACAAGTTAATGACTCCAATTAACTTGGTGTGTCTGTAGCATTTCTTGAGAAAAATTATTTTCAAGAATGCTGGGGTTAGAATAGAAGGAAAGGGAATCGGTGTGGAAAATTCCAGCACCTGGGAGAAGACACAGGCACAACACCAGCCCTGGACAAGGGATACAACCCACGGAGCCTTCGCATTTGGGAAGGGCTCTTCCCATCACACCAGAGACGAGGGAGCAGAAGAGGAGCCTCCATACAGCATCTTGCTTTCACATATGGGAAAAATATTTCTGTCCCAGTCCGTAGGGAAAGCAAAAAAGAAAAAAAAAAAGGGGGGGGAAAAAAATAAAAATAAGCAGAGTCCACCTCCTATCTCGCCTCCCAGAAGGTCCCCAAGCACGTGGAGAGGCTGGGAAAAATTGCTCAGGGGATGCTCCAGAGTGAGAGACTGGGAATGTGGCTGCATCCCGGCTCCTGCTCCCAGGCTGGCTGCTGGAAACGTGATGAAAGCTCCGAGGGCTGCCTGTGACTGCTGAGGCTTCGCAGGGAAGCGCCGAGCGTTGATGGCTGTTTTGTAGTCTGGGGAGGTTAAATAAAAAATTCACGGCGACAAAAAGCAGGATAACTGCGGGGAAGCGCTCATCAGAGCCGGGAAATGCCACGGAATGCGTTTGAAGAGGAGAAAAATGTTCCAATTAACGGAGCAGACAGCTCTGCAGTGAAACTCTTCCGCAGAGATAAGGGAGAAGCAGCAGAGGATTTGTTTTCCACCAGAGCCCCTTTGGGAGCTGGCACTGGTCACTTCCACGGTGGCTCAGCTGCTGAGACAGGGAGGTGCCAGTGCCACTGGAGCCACCAATGTGCCCAGTCCACGCCAATTTGGGGTCAGTTTTGTGATGGGGACACCTGTCCCAGGTGTGGCCACCGAACACCTTCACACTGAGCCACAGCTGACCCGAGCCCCCCGTGTTGGTGACACAGAGCCAAGGGCTCCGTGGTCATTCCCAGCCACAGAGAGCAGATGGGGGTCCCCCACAGAACCATTTTCGTACTGATATTTTAAGGATAATTAAATGTTTAACAAAAAAACAGGTGTTAAATGCAAAATTTTGGGAATAGCTGGAGTGTTTAAGATGTCCATGGGGAAAAAAGCTATATGGAAATTGTTAATGATTTCTATCCTATTAAAGCTGAATTAGGCTCCCTCCCTGTTTCCATCAGTTACTGGGATTGTGTAATGCACTTTCTGCCAACTGTTTCCCTCAGAGCACAAATCAAAGGCCTGTTCCACGCCGGACACACCTCGGAACACCGGAGTGTGATGGGAAGCCATAAACCAGGAGCTGCTCTCCAGCTCCAGCCAGCAGGTGAGAGCACTAAATAAAACCATGGAATGGTTTGGGTTGGAAAGGACCTTAAAACTCATCCAGTTCCACCTCCTGCCTCGGGCAGGGACACCTTTCACCTTCCTATCCAGCCTGGCCTTGGACACTTCCAGCACCATCCCAGCCTCACCAAACCACGCACAAAAAAAGGTGAATTTCAACTCCAAGATACCCAAATGACAAGAAATGCTGGAGTCTCAAGGTTCGGTTAAGGCACATGATAAAAAATGCAGTTCCACACCCAGCTGCTGATTTGTGTCGACTCACTATGAGCCCTGTCACACAATTCCATCCCGAGGGCTCCTCCCAGAGCCGGGAGGGCTCGGCTGAACCTCTGAGTCCATGGCCAGGTCTGGCAGTGAGCACCGTGCAAGAGCAGCACCACCCTCATTTCCCTCCTTCCCACCATTCCAGGCCACCCCCAGGACACTGGGAATGTTCTCCCAAGTGCCCAGCTCAGCCCTTTCCCACCTGGGAACACCCCTTGCAGCAAACCCAGCTCATCCAGGAGCAGGGAAAAGGCTCCTGCTTTGTGCACCGTGGATTTCCAGGAGTGTTCACCCCCTGGCAACATTCCCACCCCGCTGTGAATCCAGATTAAAATCAGATTGTTGGGAAGAAAGTAAAGGCAAGGTTTGAACTTGTCATGCTGAGCAAACACAGCAAATTGCCTGGAATCACCACCCCACAGAGCCAGGGGTCTGGGAATGCGGCTGCTCCAATGCTGGGAATTGAGGTGTGATGGTTACAAAGGATTATTTGTATCGCTTGGATAATTGTATCTCTTCTTCCCTTGATCAATACCAGAACAGCAGGAAAAAAATGTACATTTCAAATATCAGATCCTGGGGATCTGTCACCCCTTCCACATTCACAGAAGCGAAACTCCCTTTATGCCATGGTGAAGTCCTACTACTTCATTTCCCTCATTTTTACCGTTTGGTGCAAAGGGTAATCATTTGGTTTTCTATAAATGACTTTTAAAAAATGCAAAGAGTTCAGATGCATCCAAAAATACCCTTATTTGTTCCAAAGGGATCTGTTGGAACACACCTTCCATGCCCTCTTCCCCACCTACAGCTCGTCATCCTTAGCAGGAACTCTCTGATGAACACATGGTGAGCAGCCCCCAAAGTGCTCATTTCCATAGCAAAGGGAGTGATTCTTGGCATTGGATCTGAGCCATTTTGATCTGGCTGCTCTCCAAGGAGAAGGAGGGGGGAATGTGCTGCTTGTGGTTGGAAGGAGCAGCGACTGCGGCTCTTTCAGCTCACCAGGGAGAGCAGGTGAAAAACGCAGCGGGAGCCTGAGCACCCCAAAAACAGTCCTGTCCCTGCCACAGACTGTCCTTAAACGGGAAGAAATCTCCTCTTCGCTTCTCAATCCTGCAGTGCAAAGGATCCCCTCCCTTCTCCTCGTCCTCCTCATCCATCTCCAGGAAAATCCATTGCTCAGTTTGGTTGCCACAGGTTCTCTCAGCAAGAGTCATGGGCAGGAGCTCCAGGCTTGGCCAATTCATGGAATGGTTTGGTTTGGAAGGAACCTGAAAACTCATCCACTTCCACCGCCTGCCATGGGCAGGGACACCTCCCAGCCTGGCCTTGGACACTTCCAGGGATCCAGAGACAGCCACAGCTTCTCCAGGAAACCTGTGCCAAGGCCTCGCCAGCCTCAAAGCCAGGAATTTCTTCCCAAATCCCACCTAAATCTACCCTTTTATCTTAAAGCCATTCCCCCTTGTCTTGTCACTCCATCCTTTATCCAAAGTCCCTCTCCAGCTCTCCTGGAGCCCCTTTGGGCACTGGGAGTGGCTCTGAGGTCTCCCTGGAGCCTTCTCCTCTCCAGATGAACATCCCCAACTCTCCCAGCCTGGCTCCAGAGGGGCTCCAGCCCTGGGAGCAGCTCCGTGGCCTCCTCTGGACCTGCTCTAACAGGTCCATGTCTTTTTTTTGTGCCACTTTTAGGATTATCAAGTGAGACACCAACACCTGAGATGATTCACCTTAAGGAAAGGCTGATTCAGCCTCTGTCACACTTGCAAAAGGATGACCTGGGCGGTTCAGGGAGCCTTGGGAAGCGACTTTGGAAATACCCAAGTGAGTAAGGAAGTGCATCCATGGCCAACGGGGCTGTGCAGGGGATTTTCTCTTAGGAAGTGGACTTGGAACAACAGCTTTATAAAAAAGGAGTTAATCAGACCATTATCTATGCTACAGAACCATCCCCATCCACTTGCTAGACAGAAAATATTTTTGGGGGGTAAAGCACGAATTTAGAGGATTTAAAACTTCCTGACTGGGAGCTGAAAGGCCTTTAAATGTCACCAGAGTTACAGCCCTCAGCAAAATTAAAACAGAAGCATTGGACACCCTGCAAAGGCCTCCACAATAGAAGTGCTGACAGATCTACGGCTGCTGAGCTCCTGGATCCCGCTCGGCCACACACGGCATCTTGGTGGGGACAGAGGAACCAGCCTTCCAATCCCTTATTTATTCCCTCCCTGAGTGACTTCCAGCTGAATTTTACCAAAAGTTTGGGTTCATCTCCCAGTCTGTGCCCTCTGAACAGCCCAGCCCTTGTGGCAGCTTTGAAAAGGACCTTGGAAGGGCTGGAAGTCGCCGGCCGCGCTCGCACAGGGATACTTTTCATTCCACTCCTTTCTGATCTCCCATCACGATGTGTCACAAGAGCTGCCATGAGTTTGCCCATTTTCCTGTTTATAAAGGATTTATCTGTCTCAAGAATCCAACAGATGGATTTCTGTGGCTTCTGTGGAGGGTTTGCAGGCTGCTTATGCAAGAGGAAACACATCCTGCTAGGGAACACTTACAGGAAAACCCCCCACTAATGGCAAAATCCTGCTCAGCCCATGTGATTGTGATCCCTTCTGGAAAGGGAGGCATTGGAATAAAAGGCCAGTTGAAGTCAGACAGCCGGAGGCTACTGTTAAGGGAGGGTGAGGAGATACAAATCCAGTGGATAGGGAGAACAGCATTTCTAAAAGGTTGGTACTTGGGACTGGAAAAGCTCTTCCTTAAGTGAGAAAAGTCAAGTTGCAGCTGTTGATGGTGAATCCCCAGACTCCCAGTCTGAGCCTTGCTGAGGAGCTTTGGAATAAAGGTGCAGTCTGAATTATTAAAAAATGAGAAGCAGATTAAAAAAAAATAAAAAATCAAGAGGTCAGTGGTTGGACTTGATGATCTAAAAGGTCTTTTCCAACCTCAATAATTCAATGGTTCTACAGGCAATGCACCAGCACCAATTATGAATGATGCTATGGGATGGATGAGGTGCTGGGGTCAGCAGGGACAGGGAATGGTCCTGTTGGTGAAACTGCAACATGGGAAAGCCCAGAGGATTCCCAAGTACCAACTGTGAGTCCCAAAGTCTTCCTGAACACCTGAGCTGAGCCACTTGGGCCTCATCTGCAAAACCAGTGTGTGCTCAGAGCTGGCTTTATAAAAAATATAGGAAGTATGTTACAATCCTAAACCCAAAGCAGGCCGTGGATGTTCCAGCCTGCCCCTGGCACAGAGAGAATGCCCTCCCTGGGAGCAGGGCTGAGCCACATCTGCAGAGCATTTGGCCATCCTGGAGATAAGAACCAGAGAAAAGCCCACAAGGAATCTGCTAATTCACTTCTCAGAGCACTTGGAACACCCTGTAAGGTACAGAGCCACACGTGGAAGGGAGGACAGAGGCCTTCAGAGGGTCTGAAGCCATGCAAACACCACCATCCCCTCGTGCTGCTCCTCACGGCAAGGACAGCTCTGTCCCACCGCTGTGGGCCCGAGGGAGCAGGGACAGAGCCAAGAGCTGCACCCCGCTGAGAAAGGGCACAGAGACCCCCAGGTTGTTTCCTAATCGCTCCCCTCTGGCATTTCTTCACTCCAAAGCTTTGGTTGTGCAAGTTTTCAGTGACCCAGGGCCATGCACAGGCACAGGGACAGGGACAGGGCTCAGTCCCAGACTGCCCTGGGCTCAGTCCAGCTGCACACCTGCTCCAGGGAAATACTGCCACCACTGTCACCAGTTTGTCACCAGCAAGGCTGAACAAGGAGTTAGCATCATGGAATCCCAGAATGGTTTGGGTTAGAAGGGGCATTAAGGCTCATCCAGTTCCACCCCCTGCCATGTGCAGAGACACCTTCCACTATCCCAGGTTGCTCCAAGCCTCATCCAACTTCCTTGGACACTCCAGGAATGGGGCAGCCACAGCTTCTCTGGGCATCCTGGGCCTCACCACCCTCACAAGGAAGAAATTTCTCCTAATACCTCATCTAAACCTCCCCTCGTTCAGTTTGAGCCCATTCCCCCTTGTCCTGCCACTACACGCTCTTGGGAAACTTCATCTCCCTCTCCAGGTATCCACAGAATCAAAGAACTCAGTCTCGTGACACGAAGTCTTGCAAGACTTGGACAAGGAAGGAAGTGGGGGGAAAAAATGTCACGTGGCCACAAAAAGTTCAGCTCACCCCACAGCTTCACATGAAAGCTCAGCAGAAAAAGGGAACAGCCACGAATGCCTTGATGCAGTTTCTGTGCTTTTAAACACAATGCTATTCCCTCTGTGTGTCCCTTTTCCAATCAATCCATATCCAGTCCATTGCTGACAGAACTGTTGTTTTCAGCTGTTCAAAGTTATTTAAAACAAAGGTGAACACTGCTACAGATGGTCACAATTCCAAAACACATCATATTTGTGTGCAGATTATTTTCAGTCTTTGGTTACTTGAGCCTAGGTTGAGCAAGACCCTGCCATCTGATTTCACTTCATTTTAAAGACAAAAAGCTGGAATATGAACTTAATACTGAAATTTCCAGCTGTTCTACCACTGGCAAGATTCTATTTTGGGATGGGAACCTAAACCACAAACTACCAGGGAATTTGATTATATCTCAACTGGGGAGCCCAGCACATTGAAAAATGTAACACAACCGAAACTTTGAATAAGCTGAAATTTCTGTGCTGGACGAAGCGCAAGGTGTTGGCTGCAACCTGTGAAACACTTGATACAACTCTGGATTTCAGAGCTGTAACCTGAAATGATCGAATGAGACCCTTTAGAATATGAAGAACTCTTAAGTCAGAAGTGCCTGTAAAGCTCCAATCTCCCAGGATCACCAAGGACTCGTTATTTCCTGAGGGTTTCTCATCTCACATCTCCTCACCTTGGGGTTATTTTCATGTCAAGATTTCCAGGGATACAATTCATCTTCTTGGGGAATCACCTGCTTGTGGAAGGTGTCCCTGCCTGTTGCAGGGAGGTGGAATGAGATGAGCTCGAAGCTCCCTTCCAAGCCAAACCCTTCTGGGATGACCTTACCCCTCCCACACTTTGTCACTGTATCTCCACATCCAGCATTACATCATTGACCATAATTTGCAGTGACAAAAGGACGCCGCAGTTCAAGTCATTACCCCGAACTGAGAGCGTTGTCTGGCTTCATTTAATCTGTGCCATCTACCAGAAAGGCAGAGCAATGAATGCACACAAAAATCATCACACAAAATAATTCAGCAGGAGCCACGGCGGGATGGGTGACCAGCAAAGGACTGGGAGTTCTCCAGCCTCCAAACAACCTCTTATTTTGGGTTTATTTTTTTTAGAGCATCCTCTATCAGCTGGCACTAAAGCTGCCCCACCTCATGGGTGCTGGGGGGTGTTTTAGGGGATGTTATCACAGGCTGGGCAAAAAAGGTTATTAAAATGAAAAGAGAAGAGCAAAGTGGAGATTAAAAAGGATTGAAAGCCAGGACAACACCTCATAAAGGCAAGTACCATACAAAACACAGGGCTAAGAGAGCAGAGATTACAGATTCCAGGTGCCTCAGTGTGTTTGAATCCAGGCTGGAGCATGGAAGGTGCAGAGGATGGAATGAGATAAGCTTTAAGGTCCCTTCCAACCCAAACCATTCTGGGATTCTGTGATCCCTGCATTTCAGCTTCCACTTTTGCTGCCAGCAGAGACAGTTGCACAGTGGTTGGACACCACAGAAGCTTTTTACTGGACAAGGAAAGGGAAACGTCCCACACGCTCCCACCTCCGACACCGCTGTTCCAGCAGCCGACCACAGAAGGCCGTGGCCTTTCGGGTGATCCCCTCCAAAAATCCTTCATTTTCGTTTCCACTGGAGTAAACACCAGAGAAGCTTCTCTGCACACTGTATCCCATTCACTGCCAAGAGCCAGCCCTGGGAGCTGCAGCCAGAGACACCACAGCAGCCCTGGGGATGCTCCTGACACGGGAAGAGGAAGGAACAGGGCTCCAGACCACGCTGTGATCCCGAGGGAAACAGGAGCAGGAGCACATGGCTCTCCCAGGACTCCAGCTAAGGGAAGTCAGTGATAAAATGCTTCTCCTCAGCACTGACCTAGTTCTCTTATCAGGGCTAACAGGGAAGTAGCAATCTGGCCAGAGCTGCTGCCCCAACCCGCCGGATTCCTCTCTCGCTTGAGGGTTACGTGCCAGCGTTTTCCAGGCCATATTCCTGAGAGACATTGGAAGCTTTTCTCTTTTTTCGGGTAAAGGGTGGTGGTTATGAACAGAAAAAGAGCTGTCCCCCAGCACAGCTTCATGAAATTCTCACCAAATCACCACCAGATCCCAGCATTCCCAACCAACCAAGCACCTTTCTCTAACAGTGCTCACAGCAGAAAAAATGCTGTACTTTCATCTCTATTTTCTGCTACAGCTCAAAGCAATCAAATCTGCCTAAATGAAATCATTTATTTGATGAGTTTCTATGTGTGGGGTAGAGGAGCTCACCAGTAGCACCAGACCTGACACTCAGCCCATCCACAGAGTGTATCTGCCTGTCCCATGGTGGATTTAAGGACAAGTCAAGCAGAGAGCAGCTCCCAGGTGCTGGGAGCCTAAGGCAGGGAAAGAACAACACCTGCAGGATTTCCCATTCTGCTGGAGTCAAGAAGAGGGGAAGACATGAAGGGAACTCCATTAACATGGTGTTTTCCAGGCACAGTTCCTGGTAAGCTCCAGTGGACGTTACTGGAAACATTATCCTGCTTCTCCTTGCTTACTCAAATGAATCATTCCTTAAAAAATGACCGGAAGATTTAGTGAAAGTAAAAATCCCACAATGGTTTGGATTGGAAGGGACCTTAAAGCTCATCCAGTTCCACCCCCTGCCATGGGCAGGGACACCTTCCACTACCCCAGGTTGCTCCAAGCCCTGTCCAACCTGGCCTTGGACACTTCTACAGCCAGAGCCTCACCACCCTCACAGGGAAGAATTCCAATATCCCATCTAACCCTGTCCTCTGCCAATGGGGAGCTATTACCTCTTGTCCTGTCCCTCCATCCCTTGTCCCCAGTCCCTCTCCAGCTCTCCTGGAGCCCCTTCAGGCACTGGAAGGGGCTCTGAGGTGCCCCTGGAGCCTTCTCCAGGTGAATGCCCCCAGCTCTCCCAGCCTGGTTCCATGGCAGAGGGGCTCCAGCCTACTCCCCAAAGGGACTGACAGGCTGTTTTCTATTCCTCAATTACAACATCCCACGGCATGCACAGGTAGAAACTCTAAATATTTAAGGTGTTTTAAGTGATACACAGTCTCCCAGATAAAATGTTGCAGGTCCCAGTTCTCCCAGAGTACTGCATCATCGGGGAACCAGGAAGTGCAGAGCCCCCTGCTCCAAACATGAAATTAACTGGGACACAAATTCCTCCCAACTCCGGAATAAGGCAGAAACAACAGATCAGCACAACCAAAGGCTCCCAAAGAGCCTGGCCAAGAGTGAGTCAGACTGACCAAGCCAGGAGCAGAGTTCTCCACATGACCCGGCCTGACCACAGCGGCTCCAAGCTCTGCCGGACCCAGCACAACTCCCAGCCCTGGCGGGAGCCTGCGGAGAAGCCGGAATGTGACCCGGGAGGAGCAGGACGGCCACGTGCAATGGCAGCACCTCGTGGACCAACACCACAGCCACACATCTCCTGCTGTGACAGCAAACAGGACGGGCTGGAGACCTGCAGAACAGCTCAGGTGGACTGGAGGTGCAGCACAGAGCAGCGTGGTCCATCACACTGGAATTCTGAGTGGATACACACTGCTCCAAAAAGTGACAATGAGCTTGCCTGGCACATCCTGAGTAACACCTTCCTCCACTTCTCAACAACACCCGTCCAACAGGTGAGGCACTCACACTGAACTGCTTTCAGTATTCTTAAAATGACCCCAACAATGGTTAATTGTCAAAGACAAGACAACATCCTCACCCCAGGACGTGGGAGGTTCAGGCCAGACAACGCCAACATCTCGGATTTTAATGCAGTACAAACAAGCTGCAAAACGAATCTCAGCGCTCCCAGTTGGAACTGGCGTGTGTTTCTCCACATTTCCATTTGCTGTCCTGCCAGCTCTTCTGGCCAAGCAGCCTATAATTCCAAGAGCACCATTGTCATTCCGTCCTGTTTCTGTAACGTGCAATTTGAAATCAGGGCTGGGGGAGGGAGGACAGGGCCGGAGGAGGCTGGAACTCAAATCCAGATAGTTCAATCTGCTGATTTTAAATCCCTGTCTCATGGTGCCAATTACATCCCCCCAAACATCTGTTTTAGCAGAGGCTTAAAAGTTCAAACACATTTCCTCTGTCCTACAGATGCTCTTTGTCACCGACCTGTCATGGGACAACACTGAGAGGGCACAACCTGGTGTCAAACCATGAGGGTGACACAAAGCACCTTCCTCACCTCTCTGGGCAGGTGAGAAACCAAAAATTAACTTAGGAAGGTATATTTAATCTATTAAGGAGCTTTAATAACCATTTCTGCTATGCTGTGAAGAGAGATTTCAGATCCAAGAAGGAAAAACATCTTCCTACCCCTGTCCTTGACACCTCCACGGCACCACCTGCGCTTCCCTGACAGGGAGAATCACACCCACCCCGACTCTGGGCAAAGGCTGATTCCTTGGGGAATTCTTGGACCTGCAGCTGGCTGCCCTCAGCTGGAGAACTGGTTTCCAGCAAAGAATTACAGCCTGTGCCTGCTGACCTTTAGGCTTTACTTACCTGTTGGCTTGACAGTCACGTTGCTGCACGTGCAACCCACACTTCCAGTCCTTTGGGAATCCCTGTGGCATTTCCAGCAGCTCCGGAGGAGCCCGGCCAAAACAACAGGCAGAATGACACCCAGATAAGCCCAGCTGGTTTTTATGGGAGTTTTCAGAGTGCTTAAGAATTCCCTGAGTAGGGCAGAAGATCGATGTGGCAAAGCGTGGATACAAAGAACAAAAAGATAACCTTTACCCCCTAAAGAAACATCAGGGAGCCAAGGGAAGAGCAGGGAGATAACCCCGGGGTAGCCTGACCCTAACCAGGGGCACCTACCTTTCACAGCAGCACCTTAAAACACCAGGCAGAACAAATTGTTCCAGAAAGGAGCAATTTTCCTGGCAGTGGCCAGGAAAAAGATGCTGGGAGCACAGCAACACTGAGCTAGAGGAGTTTTGTGCCCACCCTTCAGGCTGTGCTAAAGCAGAATATATTGCAGAGGAATGTCTGGCAACTCCTGTTTGCCTAAGTTGGCTCAGGATTCTCTCCTGCCTTGCAAATTGATCTCAGCAGATCCAAAAATTCAAATAAACCTTAAAAAATACCACTGAAAACTTAAAAA
>VZTJ01001441.1:172665-184078 GCA_013397795.1 Orthonyx spaldingii
CCCCCCCTCCCCTGGCCCGGCCTCCCTGCGTTGGGGGTGGGGCTAACCGGTGAGTGGCAGCCCGCTCAGCCAATGGCCGCGCGGCGCTCGCCACCACGCGCGGTCGCGCGCTCTCAGGCCCCGCCCCGCCGCCCCTCAGCGGCCGATGGGGGGCGGGAGGTCGTGAGGGACCGATCGGGTCCGCCCTGAGGGACCGGCCGTGTCCTCCCTGTGGGACCAGTCCTGCCCGCTCGGAGGGACGTGACCGCTCGTGTCATCCCTGGGGATCCGTCCTCTCATGCCTGAGGGATCGGCCGTGTGTGCCCTGAGGGACGGATCGTCCCATCCCTAAGGCATGGGTCATGTCCTCCCTGAGGGACTGATAGTGTCCTCCCTGAGGGATCGCTCATGTCCTCCCTGAGGGATCGATCATGTCATCCCTGAGGGAGGGATATTCCCATCCCTAAGGCATCGGTCATGTCCTCCCTGAGGGACCGATCGTGTCCTCCCTGAGGGATGAGAGGAGCGCAGTGTCCTCAGAGCCAACGCTGAGGAGAACCAGCAGCTCCACAAGAAAACAACCACATCACCTCACGCTGTCACACCAAATCACAGTGGCTGCCGTGAAAAAAGGATGGTGACAAAAGCCCCCGCTAAAGACTGCAGAGCTCAACCCCCGCTGAGAACCACACTTCAACGAGACACCCAGGCCAGAGGTTTGAAACCAGATCTTCTCCCCATTGCGCTGGTGGTGAAGACAATTTGGGGGTGCTGCGCTTTGAGGTGTGAGGTTTGTGTCCGTGCTGCTGTGACAGGTCAGGCGAGCCCTTTGCACACACACCTGGCTGCACACAGGTGACACCGCCACACTCGGGGCCACTGCGGCCTCAGGGAGCCCGAGGGGCGGGTGAACAACACCCGAGCAGAGCCCTCAGTGTTACCATACATGGCCAAAAGCAAAACTCCTCGAGTTTCCTCATCCGTTCGGGCCGACGTTTGCCCGTTCATTTGCATGTGGTTTGCTGCTTAAGGGGGGTGATGTTTCAGGGGAGCGACACCCTGCTAACTTCCCTTCTAATCCTTCAGAATGTGGAAGAATATGTGTCGTGATGAGCTGAGCTGAGAGTCCTCGTCTTCCCCCATGAAGCAGAGACAGGACCGTGAATTACCCCCTGTGAGTGATAGCTGATGTTAAAATACAGGAAGAACTCAGGCAGATACATTCGCCCTGGTCTGACTGTCATAGCTGATGGACAGTAGCTACAGATTAAACAAATGTTATCCTGGTTTTATTAAACTTTGACACTAAATGTAACCACTGATCCAACGAACAGGAAAACCGCTCTTACCTACTGAGCAATACCTTGATAAAAAATTGATACACCCAGAGATTGGCGTGGCAAGGCTGCACCCCTGCCCATGACTACAATTACCCTGGAATTAATTAATGTCTTCCCTCTGAAAGCCAGCCCAGCACATTTACACCACCCTGCTCCTTCAAACAATCACATTAAAGCTAAAAGAGAAGAAAACGAAAGCAGGCTTGGAGCAGAGCTGCAGGTAATCCAGAGTTTTAGGGAGTTTAAGTTGTGATTCACATTTTCCGTGCATATATGTGACGTGTTGAAGGTCACAGAATGAGTCAGTGGTAGAGCTGAGAGTCCTGCCTGCCCATCCTTAATTTATTAGAAGTCTCAAACCCGTGTGTGGGGAGTTAAAATTTTATAAAACTGATATTTTAATCATGCACCAAGCGAAGCTTTAGCCTGGGCTGGAAAACAGGAGCGAAAGCAGCAGCACCCGGCACTGCTCAACAGCTCAGAAGAGGAACCAAAGAAGATTTTTGGCCTCCAACCAAAAAGAAAGTGACAGACAGAGGGCACAAGGTGAAATTTGTCCTGAGAAATCTGATTGAAGCCTAATCCTCTCAACAACTGCTACGGGAAGGGTGGGTCCTGCAGGGGTGGAAATTCCTTGCTCGGTGCAGCACTGGAAGAGTCGCTAAGGATGGACTCAGGTGGAAATGAAACCCGTGGAATTTTTACTAGAGCTTCCTAAAACAGGTGGATGGAAACTCTCCTAAGAACGCCCAGATCCTGACTGGGATGAACATGCTGTTTAGATCACAAGTTGATGAAGAAATTACAGGAATTTTAGGCTGAAGTCTCCAACAAACAGAAGGAACAGCTCAGGTTTTACGTGTGCTCCTTGGTTCTGCTGTAACTATTAATTTTCATCACTTCACTTGAGTAAAGCCACCCTAACAAACAATTTAAATGTTATCCAGAGTGCTGCAAGCCCAACAACTTGTCAAAATATGCCACAAACCCTAATTTTGCTAAAGGAAAATCACCAAATCCTTACAGCCACAAGGAGCCACACAACAAAGTTTACCCCATCTTATCAGCACCGACACGCCTGGTTAGCACATTTTGCAGAAATTCAGGGTTTATTAAAAGATCCATTCCACCACTTTTAGCCATCCCACATATTCTCCCCTAAGCTACATCACTGCAGGATTGCTGCAAACTATCTCACAGCCTTGATAGGGAAACAGCACCGTGGCTACAGACTCCACCTCTGAAACTTATGTCAGCTGCTAAATTTAGCTTCCTGCAAATATGCATCAATTCCATCCCTGCAATAAATCCCCCTGCTTTGCTCCTGGGATGAGCCTGATGTGCTTCATGAGGAGCCTTCCCCACCAAGGCGATGTTTGTAGTCAGAGGAGGTAAAGAAACACCTGAGGCACCTTTTTTTTTAAGGAGAAATTTTGATTCTATTAATCGGTTTGGTGTCTCTGAGCCATCCCAAAGGGGTGACAAACCCCATTTTCAGAACCAGCAAGGTCACTGAGGGATGAATTTGTCTCAAACATTTCATTTGGCTGAAATCCTCATTGCTAAATATACTCTGAATGGAGGGAAATGGCTTAGGGAGGGTTTAGAGAGATCAGCAATTTAAAGTCCTGTTATTTTGCAGCTTAACTTCTAAATCATACAAAATATGCCAGACAGGCCAGTCTTGGACCCTGGGTTTGCAGGTATCCAAGTTATGGAGCTTTTTAAGGACTTTTATGTCCCTATTTATCTATTTATTTCCTGAAGCCTTTTGATTATTATTATATTTATNTCTACGGCTTCCATAATTTAGGGATCCCATCAAGGCCAGATCCAGCAGCATTGGGAAGAGCTGCTCCTTCTGAAATCAGGAACGTGATCTTACTTTTTACTTAATATTTTTGGAATTTAGTGATTTTTAGTGCAGGAAAAGGCTCCCTGCCCACTGCAGGCGGTTGGGATGAGATGATCTTTCATGTCCCTTCCAACACAAACCATTCTGGGATTCTCTGAAATCAGAACTGATTGCAGTGACAAACCCACCCTGCTATCTCTGTGTGGAATTAGATTTACTCTCAGCATTCATTTACTTTTTCTGCCTTGTTTTCTCAATATCTGTGGGCACAGAGCGAGTGCCAGGGGCAGCTTTATGAAACTACTCCCAGTCCTGGTTTTTAAGAGACATCTCCATGATCATCAACTGTTGAGCAGCTGCCAAGATGAAATTGTTAATGGGAAATCGATTCTGTGTCTGGGCTGGGAGGATGTGCTCTGCCCAGGGAAGCATTCCCCAGCTCCTGCTAAGGGTTTGTCTGGAGAGAGAGGGAGGGAGAGCAAAATCCCTTTGGACTGGCCTTATTCAATCCTTGGCCAGAAAGGGGAGCTGTAGAATTAGGGAATGAAGATAAGGAGAGCAAAGTGTTCCATCAGAGGTTTTGAGACAACAGCCAGGAAGGGAGAAGTGCCTGGGAGTGAGGCAGAGCTCGTGGGTGAGGGAAGAGGAAAACATGGATTAAAGGACAGGGTTAGGAGCCAGCACCTCTGAGCTCTATTCCCAGCTCTGTGTGATGTGGAACCATCACTGTGCTACTTCCAGACCCCAGGACTGGGGTCATATCACAACCCCACTCCCCAAAGAGCAATAAAATCCACAGTGAAGAGCGAGGCCCTGCGCTGACATCGCTCCTGGGCTGCTTGGAATGGCTGGAAGATGCTGGAGATGGATAAAGGAGTGAGTGAACATTAGGCCAGGATGTGCATTAATAATTAATGCTATTGTTATTAATGATTTACTATAGATTTCATCAAGCACATCTATTACTGCATCTCCCCACTCTCACACCTTTTGTGCAGCAATATCGATGTCAGACACCTCTCTCCCAACTCAGCTGGAAGAAAAGCACCAAAAAATGAGCTTTTACAGCAAAAAGAGACCTCTAATTTCAAGCTAATCTATTTCCTCATGTATTTTTCTCCATCATTAGACAGGATTTTGAAATATATTTTAATTTATTTTCTATTTCTGCAGTGAAGGGGAGGTGAGTTCCAATACCCAATTAAAATGTTGGGCCACCAAATAAACCCAAAGCAATTGCTTGCAACAGATGGGATTTCCTTTGTTGCTGTCTCTCGATGATTAACGAGGAGGAGAGAGACAAGAAAGCAGAACTGAAAAAAAAAAAAAAAAAAAAAAAAAAAAAAAAAAAGAAATAAAAAAAAAAAAGCTAAAAACTTCAGTATTTTCTGCTTCCNAAGCAAAGAAACAAGCTGTATTTTATTTACAACGTGAATATCCTGGGGTTGACAATTCCTAGCATCCTGAACAGCAGGAAAAAAGTCAGGCAGGCAGGGAAGGAGCCAGGGCTGGGCGCTGGGGTTCCTGGGCACTGACCACAAAGCCTCAATATTCAACCAGTTTGGAATCCTTTTGCCATCTCCTTCTGTTTCCCTCCCTGCTGTCTAGGATCAGGTTGGACCAAAGGTGCTGGAAAAATCAGAGGTATAAGAAAGGAAACACATAAGGGTAAATCCTGGTGAGGTGTCTGTGTCTGAGATTTGGGAAGATCAATGTTTAACCCAGTTTTTCAAACCCCAGCAGATTGTCATGGATAGAGCAACCAGGAAGCTGCTCTTGCTCCTCTTGCTGCTGCAGTGGAAGGTGTCCCTGCCCATGCAGATGGTGGATCGAGATGGGCTCTGAGGTCCCTCCCAACCCCAAGCATTCCGTGAGTCTGTGGCTTTTTATTGCATCATTTTCACAGTTCAGCACTGAAATATTGTCTCAACCCTCCCTCCCTATTTCTTCTGGAGAACGAGGAGGTAAATCCGTGTCAGGAGGGACTGAGCTGCAGCTGGCATTGCCTTGGGGGCAGAGCTGATTCCTGGTTTCCTCCTCACCCCCTTCTTCTGCCAGACCCATTCCATCCACCTGCTCCTTCTATCCCGGCAAGGAAGTGCTGCTCAAACCCCCCAGTGCCCGGTGTGGCTGCTGGGAACGCTCCAGCTCAGCCGGACCAGTGATACCAGACCACCTCCCCCTGGAGGGGTGTGGAGATCCAGACATTCAGCCACCACCACCCCCCTGCTCTGTGCTCTGAGCCCGCCACTGTTTGCAGTGACAAACACCTCCCACCTCTATTCCTTTACATCGTGCAACGTGTCCTCAGCTGCTTCCCGAGAGGACGGGAGCTGTTTGTCACCCCTGCAGGCATTTTGTCATCCCCGACACGCACAAACTGCGGCACGTTCACGCTCTGACTCTGTCGCGACAGTAACCGACAGCACGACGTGGGATAATCACACCTATATTTTTTTAAGCAAACTCGTTTCAAAGCCACCACAGATTTCCTGTGCCTTAAAACACTTATTTTCCCTTATAAGGAAATGCACAATTGCAGATTGTCACTGAACAGAAGATGGGAGTTAAGCAGCGTGGGTCGGTGGCTCCTTGCGGGATCCAAACTCTCACACAAACACTCATTTCTGTCCCTCCCTATTTCTGCAGAACTGCTGTTCTACCAGGAAAATTGCAACAGAGTTCACTTCTCCATATTTTTTTTCAGTGAAAGGGTTTCCAAGTTGATGTCATTCTCCTGAATGGCTTATTCAGTGAAGTCACAGTGCAGGACAAAAAGAGAAAATAATGCTGGTTTTTTATAGCTAAAATAAAACTACAGTGCCTGGAGAGACAGAGGGAAATAATCCCACATGGCAGTGGGAGGAAGCATCCTATGGACACTGCTGCACTGGAGCTGCTGACAAGCAGTGAATTGTACTTATTCCTACACAGGAGTCTGCCAAAGCAACTCTTTCTCCAAAACAGTTTCACTGCACCAAGGGCTTTGAACCTACACCTGATTTCCGTCCTGCCTCCTCAGCCCTGAGCACATCCCGTCTGTCACCCGGCTATTCCCGGCAGTTATTTCCCAACCACGGCCGCGCTCCCACCTCCCCTCCCCACCAGCCCTGGAGCAGCGACCGCCAGGCCCCCCCAGCCCCACGGCAGAGCCGGGACCCCTCACTCCTCACCTTTTCTGGGCGCTGGTGCCGCTGCCGTCCCCTCCGACGCCTTGGGCTTTTCGAAGGTTTTCTTGGCATCGGCAACTTTAAGCACATTCTCATCCTCCTGACTCTTCCTCCCCTTCCTCTCCGGCTCCTCCGAGCCCCCTCCTCCCGCGGTCCTGCCTCCAGGGAGCAGCTCCGTGCCCGCCGCTGCCCACTGCTCCCTGCCAGCCTTGGCCTCATCGCCGAGGGGCTCCAGCAGCGCCTCCGTCAGCGCCACAGCCTTGCTCATACTCAGAGCCAGGCTCTCCTTGCTGTGGGTCCTGACAGGAGGGGCCGGGGGGGTTCTTTTCGCAACGTAGGAATCGAGAATCCCCACATCAGCTTCACCTCCGAGCTGCTCCCTGCTCTCCGGCAGCTGGCTGCTGCTCTGTCTCGAAAGCTTCCCGGTGTCTCTGGCCACCGGGGGATAATTTGTGACCGCAGGGACCATTCTCTCGATGCTCTTCGCTACCTGTTGGTCTGGCTCGGGCTTCCTGGCAGGATCCTCCTCGCCGGCCTGGCCGTTCTGGCACAGCTCCGGCGTTCCGTCGGGCTGGGGGGCGAAGCTCCGCGCCTGCCTCAGGCCCTCGGCTGCCCTGCTGCTGTCCCTGGGGATGCAGGAGACGGGTGTCACTGCCTCCTGTTTGCTCTGCAGGATGTAATCCATGAGGATGGCGTTGCGCTCGAAGCTGTCGGACCTGACGGGCACGGTGGGCTTGTTCCCCTCCGAGGGGCCCTTGGGGCTCAGCTTGGTCACTTGCCTGCCCTCCACGCTGCTTTCCGAGTCCGAGCGGCTCATCTGCCTCCTCAGGACTCTTTCCAAGGAGTTGAACCTGCTGAGGCTGGGACTCGCCACCTTCCCATCCCCTGTGTAGCCCTCCTGAATCAAGGGCACCGTGTCCTCTGTCTCTTCCCACTCCTCCTCAGGTTCCGTCTCTGCCTCCTGGATGAGGCGCCGGTACTCGCTCTCCTCCAGCCTGTAGACCACCGGCCTCACCGTCCTGCCCGTGCCCACCCGCCTGGGCACCACCTCCAGCTCGTACACCTTCGGAGGGGCTTCTCCCTCCTGCCCTCTCCTGCACCCCTTGGACACGGGATGCTCTTCCAGGCACAGCTCCCCTGCCAGCCCCCGCTGCCCTCTCTGCCCGCTGCTGCTCATCTCTGACCTCTTGGCAGGGCCTCCGGTGTCGCTGCGGAGGTCGGGGAGGTCCCCCCGCTCCCGGCTGTGTCCCAGGCCTTCCTGGCTGAGCTGCAGCAGTGGATAATCCTCACAGGTCCCTGCGGAGTCTCCCCGGGAAGCTGGGCAGTCTCTCCCCCTCGCCTTTCTTGTGTCATCCCGTAAATATCCACGGTACTGCCAGGTGGAGGCTTCCATGGCCGGGAGCTGTCACCGTAATTCCTGGTTCCAAGTGCTTTGGGACTGGCCAGCCAAGATTTTTCCCACCTTGGGTCTCGGCAGGCTTTGAGCACCGCCTTCTCCTCGCTGCGCTCTGGAGACGGCGGCACTTGGAAGCGTCGGAGCCTGGGTCATGTGAACCGGCGTTCCTTGGCCTCGTGGCCAGCGCAGAGGAACATCCCGTTGGCACCACGGAGCCCGTGCTCTGCTGCTCCTGACACCACACCCAGCACAGCTGATGCTGGTCCCTACCCAAACACATCCCACCTGGATAGCTGGAAAAACCCCCTCCAGCTGCTGATTTGCTGGTCCATGGCACTTGACAGTCAGGACTTGCTTCCCACCTGCACCCTTTTCCAGCGATTCTCCTCTTTCCCCAGCCTGCTCCAGCAACAGCTGCCCACAGTTCTGTGCAGCAATCCTGGCTTCCCTCCGATTTTGCTGCTTCCAGAGGGATTTACTGCCAGGCTGTCTGGGCAGGATCACCTCTGGCAGCTCCTATGTGGGTTTCACGGGGAGATGGAAACCCACACCCGTGCCCCTGGCACTTTTCCCTCCTCCCTGCCCCGCGCCCGCCGGACGCGGAGCGGCTCCCCCAGCGCTCCTTCCTTGGAAACAGCGCTCAGCCTTGGGCTGCGTCCCAGAGGTCGGGGGAGAGATGCCGCCTGCACAGAGCGCGCGGGGCAGAGCCCGAGCGGCTGGAATGATCTGTGGGAATATGTGGTGGCAAAGGGAATGGCTGTGACAGAGAACGGCTGCCTGACATAAACACGGGAACCCCACAGCAGCCTCAGATATGACTTTCCCTGCGGAGACTCCGAAACAGAACTTATCACAAATTTCTATTAACGCGCGGGGCTTTTCTCTGAATAACCCTCCGAGCAGAAAGTTCTTCCCTTTGCATAACCCTCCCTCCGGAAGGCGCTGGAGCCGGAGAGCTGGAGGGCTCTAATCCGTTTGTACACAGCTGGGATGCCTGGCATTGCAGCGAGCCGCAGTCCCAGCCCAGCTCCCAGCCCAGCCGCTGCCCCAGAGCTTTGCCTTTTATGGTTCCCCGAGCCGGGAAGCATCCCGAGGCAGGATGCAGGAAAACACCTAGGTCATCCCAAAAGAGACCTGCACAGGCACCTCTGCGCTGTCGGGGCTGAGTTACCCCAGTGACACCCACAGAGCTGGCAAACAGCCCCCAGGACCTGGCCCCAGCCCAAAGGAATATCCCCTGATATTCCATGGGGCTGGAAAATCCCACAGAGCCCTGAAAGACCCGGGCAGCCTCTGAGCACCACCGTCACACAGCAGCTGTGTGGGTGACACCTGGACCACATCATGATGCCACCACTTCATCCCATGTCCCGTGTCAGGAGTGAATCCTGGCCGCTGCCGAGGGGAAGGAGCGAGGGATGAGGATTATCCCGGCCCTTATCAGCCCGGAGTCAGCCAGGCCCCTCGCTGGGACCACTCTTTATCAGTGCATGTTGCAGAGCAGCTCTGGACAGACAAAACCCCGTTTGTTTCCACTGGAAGTCTTAAATCCCTGCCCAGAGCAAACACAACCAATTCCCAGCGGGGTCAGGGCTGGTGGCCGGGCTCCTGCTGCTCCTGGCAGCACCGGTCCTGACAGGGAGAGAAATGCTGAGCAAGAGGTGCTGGCAGGTGCAGGAGTGAGGAATTTCACAGCCAAATCACCTCTCCCGTGGGATGAGCTCACTCAGCATTGGCACTGTGACCAGATCAATAATTCCCGGTGTTGCTCTTGAGCCCTCGTGGCAAAGCCGAATTCTTTCTGGACTTCTCACAAACCCTCATGATTTGGGGATATCCTGGTGGTTTGGGTTTTCCTGTGTGGGGATGGTAGAGCCCAGGGTTGGTGTGGAAGGGGCACAGCCATGTCCTTGGACCTGCCTGGGTGTTGTGTCCTGTGTTCCGGGGAGCTGCTCGGAGCTCTGACACGGCACCGACGTGGTTCTGCTCCTGAACCCTCTGCATAAAAGGAAATGGCAGCTGCTGCAGCGTTGCTGCTGCCCCGTCCTTCAAACAGAGGGAGGAAGAGACTTTTAGGGAATACACACCGAGGCCGGAGCAAACCTGACCGGCAGCGCAGCTCGGCCCGTGCCCGCTGCAGGAACCGGCTCCTCCGGCCTGGGCACCACTGACTCGCAGCTTCTGCTTAGAAAAATATTTACATTTCCGCCTTTGCAGAGGCCAGCGTGGCTGTTCCAGTCACAGCCCAGTGGGAACAGGCATGGAGGCATCATCCTGGAGCTGCAGCAGCTGGAGAACCACGGCCATAGAGCAGCTTCTCCTCTGCTGGCGTGGAAGTGCAGGCACAGCCCTTGGAGTCTTTCCTGTGGCTTCTCTGTGTGCTACAATCAGCCTCACCCTCCTGCCAAAGCTCATCTTCTTACCCCAAACCACCACTGAAGTACCTGCTCACCACCCCTGCGCTCACCCAACCCCACATGGAAGTGGGAAACGCTGGCAGGGAACCATCCTCTGGTCAGAGTGTCCTGGAGGAGATCGGCTCGGGAGCACCTGCAGCTCCTCCGTGGGGGAGAGATGAGGACCCTGCCCCTTCCCACCAGCCCAGTGCCAGGCTGCCCCTGCCCACGGCAGCTCCTGGCTCAGGCATCTCCTCTGGTCAGCGAGGCTATAAATAAACCCTTCCCAGTCACCAGAGAGAATTTGTGTTGCTCCAGATGTTGCCTGGTTTTGCCATGGCAACATCACAACAGGATGCAACATTCGGCCGTAAGGAACCGCTCCGAAAAGGACCAATTTCCAATCCTAACAAGAACAAAAAAAGAGCCAGGGACTCAGTGGCAAGCTGGCACCCTCTGGCCATTCCATAATTCCACCTTGTGGTTCCCCATACCCAACTCACACCCACCTCTGGAGCCGGGAATGGCTCCGTGGGGAGGCTCCATCTTCGGGAAGCTGAGCTGACCAGGGAGCGGCGTCTGCCTCGACCCAGCCAAGGGATGTGTGAGTTAAAAGAGCCAACAGCAAACATTGACCCCAAAACGGCGTTGGCTGAGGGCCAGGCTGTGCCCCAGGACCTCAAACAACTGGGGGAAGCTGTTCTTCCCAATCCAGAGCTCCAGGGCTCCCAGCTCAGTTCTATTGTTTGCAGATGATTTTCCCAGCCAGGGAGCTGCTGGCCCTGTGGGAGCTCCTGGGCTTCCACACCTGGGACGTGGCTCTTCCGAGGAGACCAGCACAGGCCTGTGGGAATTCCACAGCCCGTCTTGCTGGGGCAGCACCAAGCCCCTCTCCCAGTCAGGATTTTCCAGGCTCAGCTGGGTGCAGGTGTCATTTTCCATGTGCCATCCTCTCTGGAAGGTGAGCAGCTTCTCCTGAACCCAGCCTGGGGTCTCTGAAGAGGTGAAGAGTGACTGATTCCCATCCTATTCATCTGGATCCAGCCTTCATGGGCACCAGAAACCAGCCAGGATCCAAAAATGAGGGAAGCAGAGCCAGGAGAGACAGGAAATGATAATGCAGGGCAGGCAGTGGCTTCCGGGATCTGTCCCATTCCCTCCTTTTCTTTCCACCCCCTCAGGGTTGAGCTGATCCTCCCTCACCTCCAAACAAAGCTACAAAACTCACTGGTAAAAGGAAAAAAAAAAAGTTTATTTTTTTTTTCTAACAAGAAGCA
>VZTJ01001441.1:184133-217401 GCA_013397795.1 Orthonyx spaldingii
AAAAACAAAAATAAAAAAAAAAAAAAAAAAAAAAAGTGCATGATGCATCCCCTCCCGTGGGCGTACAGTACAAAAATCCTGCAGATTTCCATATAAAACTAGGATTAAGAAATACCATGGAATAAAGGAAGTTATGGAGTACAGCAATGCACAGGAACAGCTACACGTCACTCACCCCCCTCCTCAGGGACTGACCGGGCCGAGCCAAACCCCCCGGCACGCGTGGGGCCCCGGGAGCTCGGGCACTGCTGCCACACCGAGCGGCACCGCCTGCAGCGGGAATAAGGTGCCGGTTTGTGCATTTCAGGATTTCCGGCAGGACGGGACAGGGTTTGGATCTGCCGAGCAAAGCGTGGTCGGTGATGGGATGTGGCCCTGCACACCCCGCCCGCGTTCCGGCAGCGCTGCATAGATAAATGGGATAAAAAATGGGATAAATGGGGACACCGAGAGCAGCCACGGGCACGGAGCTGTCACGGAGCCCTTTGGTTCTGCCATGCCCGGAGCAGAAGGAAGCGGTAGCAGGTGAGCAGGGCCGAGCTCGGCGGGGACAGGAGGGCAGGACACGAGGAGGGACGGACTCACTGCCACCAGAAACACCAAAAGCACCAAAAACTCCCCAGAGAACAGCAAACAGCAGAGTCCAACAGCTCAGCAGATACACAGTGTTTGTAAACCATGAGTAAGGCACTCCATCGTAAGGACACGTACGACACGTGGGGAGGACGAGCACATCAACCTTGTCATGCAACAAACCCGACGAGACGGGGCAGGTTTGGCTACAAACCCCCGGGAATGGCACAGCGGAGCCACCAAACCGTGACCGCGGAGCCACCAAACCGTGACCGCATCCCGACCGCGCCGGGAGGGAGCCCCGGGCCCACAGGGAAGCCTGGGGTTGATCCAGCCAGAGCCAGGAGGGAGCAGCAGCGGGGAAAGGCGGAGGGTGCCGAGCTGAGCCCCGGGACGCGGCGGGCTGGACGCGGCAGAACTCGGCAGGCACTCGAGAAACAGGAAGGAAATCAGATGCTCGCCCGTATCAGTTCACGGAATTTTCGGAATTCCTTCAAATCCGTCCCCAGCACCTCTTCCCCCAGCCAGGCGGTGATGGGAAGGAAAAATAACCTGTGGGTGGCCCTGGCCACGGGAGGGTGGCGGTGGAATTGTGCTGGGGTCACTCTGCGGGCGGCAGAGGCTCCCGGGAGGGGACACGGAGCTTTCCCAGGTCCTGCTCCGACCCTGCGGCACCCAACAGCCCCGGGCCCCCCATGTGCCCCTTCCCAAATCCGAATCTGGGTGCGAATAAAGGTGATCCGAACACAGGGACTGGATCCAGCCGTGGCTCCGGGGTTTCATCCTGCCCTGAGCACCGCCCAGCAGAGACTCCTGCACAGCTTCCCTCCCAGTGCAGCTTCTGCGCCACACCAGCTCTCCCGGGTGGAACAAACGCAAATCAAATTCAGACTCTTTCAGGAGGGACGATTTTTTACTGATTGCCTGTCCCTACAACTCCTCACACAAATGAAACATGCAGGATCTTACGCTTAAGGGGGGAAAGGGAACTCCAGGCATTTAGGGCAGGAAAACACTGGGCTCCCTTCCTCCAGACACTGGATTTTCAATCAGTACAGTTCAGACCAGCTGCTGCAGCCTGGCTCTGCCCCACCTCAAAGAGGGGAGTTGCAAGAAAGCCTTTCCATGGAGATATTAAAATGTGGGAGTGCTCACACTCACAGCCAGGGTGAGCAAATCCACCTGTTTGTCCCCCCAAATCTGCTTCAAAATCATCACCCAAAGCACATGGCCTCGGATGGGATTGGGGAACACCGAGGTTTGGAGCACATCCCCTGCTCACCTCCCAAGCTCTTCCCTCTGGACTCGGTGAGGGCTTGCATGGAGCAGCTCCTGGCCAGGCTGGTTGCCAAAAATATTCACAGAAAACGAGCATTCCCTATGGAATGGGGGCACTGCTGGATCCAAGCACCAGCCCTGGCAGGAGGGTAACACTGGACTGGAAGCACTGACAGCCCCCTCTCCTCAGAGCATGTCTGTATTTCTGTGCCACTGCTCCCTCGAGCAGGATTCACGTGGCTCTCACAGCCCTGTGAGGTCTTGGACAGGCCCAGCCTGGCTCTAGGGCCACCCAGGCTCCTGACACCCAGCATAAATAACACCCAGGATTCCTCCAGCAGCTCCCCGGGCTGCCGGCAAACCCAGGGCAGAGGGACCGTCCTACAAAACCCACAGCACAACCACAAAAATACTCAGCCACCTACAGGGACTCCAGGAGAGCCACCCCTCCTCGGCCACCTCACGTCACAGCCCAAGGACAGAGGGTCCCTGGCACAGCATCCACGACACTGCCACAGCTTCACATCACGAGGCTCCACGGGCAACCACTGGCCAGGCTCTGTCAGCACCGGGACAACACCAACCACGACGACAGCAAAACACCCCAAGAACACAACACCTGTGACAGCCACGCAGCCGGGGTGCCATCGGCTCACAGCGTCCCCACAGACTCTGTCACCTCCCAGCCACGGCCCGGGGAAGCCTCTGTGTCCACACTCCTCCAGGCCTTTACAGCAAATGCTATGGGAACTCCTTCAAACAACAGCAAGAATTCTGGGAAAAGCCTTTTGGATAAAACAAACCAGGATGAAAAGCCAGCGAGAACAGAGGTAGTGTGCGTGTCACCATTTTAAGGATTTTCCACAAGTGCCCTGTTTAAATAGAGACTTGTGTTTGTTCTGTAAAAAAAAAAAGTAATGTATAATTGTTTTGAGTCTTTGAAACAGAATATTTCAGCATTTTAGATATAGATAGATAGAGATACAAATATCTATCCATAACCACACACAAATCCACGTTATTACACTTGGCAAACAGTACTAGGAAGAGCATCCTGCAGGACAACAGGCAAGTCACACACCAAGTCCTCCTCTAAGCCATGCAACACGTTTTATTTCCCTTGTGCCCTTCACCGTGACCGACTGTGGTTCTTTCCTCCTCTTTCGGAGCACAGGGAGGGGACGAGGAGGTGGCACCAGCTGAGCTGCTGCAAGTCAGAGGATGAATCAGCACTGGTGCAATGAATAAATGCTGTAAACCCCCAAAATCCAGCCCCTCCTCCCCCTGCAAGGCATCAACTTTTGCCCATCCAAAGCGTGTTCTTCAAGCTCCCAGCCAGCGGCTTCAGCCCTGCTTTGGAGGTGCCGTCGGCGCTCCTCGGGGGGGGCTCACAGAGCACGGAGCACTCGCTGGACACGGCCTCCTTGGAGTCTGTGATGGTGGAAACATCCACGTCACTCGACAGGTCCTCGGAGGAGAGGTTCAGACAGCCCAGCTTGGCCAGGGAATTGGACCTTTTCAGGGGCGAGGACACGGTGAGGCCGGCCAGGCGCAGCCTGGTCTCGATCTCCTGCGTGCGCTGCTTCACCAGCCCGGGCTTGCCGCGCACGCTGTGGATGCTGTCGCTGCTGGAGCTCCGCGTCAGGTTGGAGCTGCGGGAGGAGGACGGGGTGTAGCAGATGGTCTTCAGGAAGTCCTTGGTGAAGCTGCTCGTGTGCTCCAGGCGGCACCCGGCCGGCGTGGAGGTTTTTTGGGCGATCCCCTCCAGGACACGCTTCACACCCAGCTTCTCCACGTCGTTCTCGGCGTCCCCGGGCACCAGCGGGGCTGGCGCCAGCAGAGGCACGAGGCCGGGATGGGACATCAGGTCCTCGCTTTCCTCCACGATGCTGGAGTCCACCCTGCCCAGGGGGCTGTCCCGGAGCAGCGCCGAGGCGTCCGAGGGCAGGCTCTTGAGGCGCTCCAGCTCTTTGGTGTGCTTCCTGACCAAGCCCGCCTTCTGCAGCTGCAGCAGCGACTCCTGGTGCTGCATCAAGTAACTGTTGGCGCTCGGCTTCTCCAGGTCTTTGCTGAACAACAGGTACTTCAGGTCCTTGGTAGGTCTGGGGTCCTTTCTGGCCAGAGACTCTTCCCTCACCACCTCTGCCTGAAGGAGGCTCCTGTCACAGTGGGAGTTTCTCCTGGGCAGCAGAGCTTTTTCGGGGGTTTTTGGTGCATCTTTCCCTCTCTCCAAAAGGCCGCAGTGCTGATCGAGTGCCCTGCACGTGCCGACCTCCAAAGCCCCGGCTCCTGGCGCCAGAGGAAGCGGAGCCTCGTTGTGTTTAGTTCTGCCTGGCTCCTCGGGGTGTGCCCTGCTGGGCAGGTGCTCCATCAGGTGTGAGTGCAGGTGGGGCAGGAGCGGGGGCTGGGTGCAGATGGTGCTGCTGCGCCGCGCGGCGCCGGCGCCGAGCCTCTCGCACTGCTCCCCGAAGGGGTCGGGGGACAGCCCGGCTGAGGAGTACATGCAGTCAGTGCAGGACTGATAGGAAGGCTTCACCTTGCTGAGGATCCCGAACACGGCATCGTGCTGCAGGGGAGAGAACAGGTACAGATCAGCGAGCGCAGAACAGACACCAGCACAGCCCACGAGGTGTGGGACAGCCAAAGAGATCTGGAACGAAGCCTGTTTCCACCTCAGGCCCTGCAGCAGGAACTAAAGCCACGTGCTTTGCCAGCAGACAGTGTCTCCAAGGAATACCTACCGTGCCAAGCGAGGGTCATGCAAGCGAGCTGCCCACAGCGCTTTACAGGGCACTCACTGGGCACTCTCTGGCATCTACATCCACAGCTCGGGCAAGCAAAGCCCTGGTCAGAAGCGCTTCGAAAGGGGAGAAGCTCATCATGGAATGAAAGGCTTTATCCAAGTCAAATGAAACTGGGCTATGAGGATGAGAAGAGCAGTTTCACTTGCAGCAGAGGCAGCCATGCCAATCACCTCCATCTCACCTCCATACGCACCTCAAAATCCTCTGGGCAACTCCTTTTGCTGTTGTTGTTATTCAAGTTCTCCCTATTGAGCCTGCTCTCCTCCTTGTGCATGGACAAACGCCGCTTCCACTTCTCCATGGGATTTTCCTCCCTGACACCATCCTCCCCCGGCTCCCCAAGGACCATCCTTCCCTTCCTGGGGCTGAACTCCAGTTTCTTCTTCGCCTCCTTCTCGCAGAAGCCGCCCAGCTCTGCCAGCGGCTCCGCTCTCTCCGGGGCCTTCCCCGTCTCCAGCAGCCTCCCCTGGGGCGCTGCAGGCAGAGGCTGCCCCACCAGGGCATCCCGCTGCAGCTGCTCCATGTGGAAGAAGCCCTCCCTGTCCCCGGGGATCTTGTTCTCCAGCAGGGTGTCCGAGAGGCGGCGGAAGCAGTAATCGAAGCCCACGGGCACGGCGGGGCCGGCGCGGTTGTCCAGGAGGGCTGACTGGGAAGGCATGTCCAGGTCAGCCAGGCGGTTTTCCAGGTCGATGTCCAAGCTCTCCAGTAGGAAGTCCCCTGATCCCGTGGTGCCATCGGTGTTCTGGGGCAGGTTGCTCTCTGCCTGCTGCTTCCACAGTTTGTTGTGGCGCTGCTTGCTGGGGACAGGACAAGGACATGAGTGACTGCTCTGGAACTGCACGATGCCAGTGCCAGGAGCTTCCCTCCCTCTCTACAGCCCAGAACCCAAGGGCCCCACTGAGATCCCACTTGGACAAACCACCTCCAGCATCGGGATTTTTTCCCCCACCTGCCCATTCCAGAGCAGTGCAGCCATGGTGGGATCAGACCTTGGGAGACCCCTCAGGGGACAAAAGCCCCCTCAGAGCAGAACACCCCAAACTGACCCCTCTGCAAATCCCATGGCACAGCTCCTGCTGAACCAGGGGACAGAATTCTCTGCTCTGTCCTTAGAAGATAAATACTCCAGCCCTTGCAGTGACAGAGCCCTGGAACTGGCACAGAACCACGAGTGCGTCGCCTCCAGCACGGCCCGAGCTCAGTTCTGCCTCATAAAACAAGAACAATGCTGTGCTGAGCAGCACGGGCTGCTGAGAAATCCAAACGTGCTTCCCAAGCACGGAGAAACCCTCACTGAATTACACCAGAGCAGCTCTCCCAGCTAATTTCCACGCAGGGAGCCTGGCACAGGGAAGGTTCAGGACAAGCACGACTGGCCCAGGATTCTGCCCGTGCCCTTCAGGCTACACCCCTCACACATCTGCGGGCACAGCACCCACAGAGATCCAGCAATCCTTTGTGACGTTATCCACAAGCAGCTCCTTCCCTCCCCGCTCACCCCGAGGCTCACCTGGCGTCCAGAATGCCCTCGTACTCCAGCAGCTGCCGCATGAAGCCGGCGTTGGGCCGCGCGATGCTGCGCTTCTGCTTCACGTAGCTGTAGGCCTTCTCCAGGGACCAGCCGAACTCCTTCATGGCGTAGGCGATGACCGTGGAGGCCGAGCGGCTCACGCCCATCTTGCAGTGCACCAGGCACTTGGAGTGGTTCTTCCTGCAGGAGGACAGACAGGAATAAATCCCCTGTCACCGGTTCTGGATCTGTTATGGCTTCGCCAGAGGAGGGGAAGCGCTCCCTGCTCCTGCACCACGGCTCCGGAGGGGAGGAGGGCTTTGGATTATGTGGGCCAGGAGAAGAATCTCTCTCCAGAAAAGCTGGGAGTTAGAGATGGACAGCCTCATTCATTTCACAGAATGAAGCCTCCTGCCTCCATCCAAGTGTTTGGATGCAGGGATCACTGGGAAAAGGCTGAGTGTGAAGGCCCAGCAGGGTTTGACGGGCTCTGTCTGCAGAGACAGCTGGGGCAGGTCCAACACGTGCTGGAGCAGCTCCAGAACTTCTCCAGAGGAGGAAATACCCTCATTTCCTTTCGGAAGCAAAACAAAGTAGTGCTAAAAATGCTGGGCTAGGAACAGGTTAATGCCAGCCCAGGGAGGGGCAGGGCACGAGGCAGCTCCAGGGACACGGAACGATGACGCCAAGGCCCTGCTGTTCCTGTGGCTCTGTGAGGGCCCAGGATGAGCTGGGATGTGCCCTCCCCCAGGGCCAGGTGTGCAGCACTCACTTGGCCTTGTTGATGAAGTGATAAGCCTCGTTCCAGTGTGCCAGCAGGTCCGTGGTCTCCTCGTCGTACACGCGGATGTTGTGATAGGCGAACAGGCCCGGGAAGAAGTTATCGATCTCCCGGGTGACGTTCAGGATGTAGTCAATGCTGGGGGCACGAGGAGAGACACCCTGAGCTGCCACAGTCAGCAAACAGGCACTGGGGGACACTGGGAACCCAACGTTACCAGCTGTAAGGTTTTACCCACAGCCCTCATCCCAATGCCCCGGGACAGCCGGTGACACAGGAGGCCGTTCAGCCACCTCGCACTGCCACTGCATCCCAAACACCCTGGGCCCAGGAGGGAGAAGTTGATTTCATCCCATTTACTGTCTCTGATTCTATGTAACCCAACCAGGAGCTCCTCGCTGTGCTACACAGCTGTGAGAATGCAGGAAGAAGTGAATCCTCTGGGAACAGAACCCAGGAATCACCACGTCCAGCTGCAGGTTTTTACTGTAAACCCATCCCTTCCCCTCCTTTCTCACCAAAACCATGGGAGAGTCACACGTTTTCTCTCAATTCCTGCCAAATATCACAGCAGGGATAACAGTGTACCCGAGAATGAATGTCCAGATTGATTTATCACCTCCTATCACTCAGACAAATCAAGGACACAGGATATTTGTCTCAGAATTTGTCCAGCTTTGCCTTTGGACACTGCATGTCCCAATGCAGGACACAATCATTAACACCCTGCTGGATTTCCTTGTCCCAAGATGTGCAGACATCTGCTCCCGAGGACTCCGAATGAAACATTTTCAGCTGTGCTGTTGAGCAATAATTTCAGTTCCTCACATCAAGGCTGGTGCAGCAAATATTTATAGGCAAAATTCTCCCTGATCCAAAAAGTGTGGCAGGGAATGGAGCCAAGCAGCACCGTGGTGACGGGAGGGACACCTGGAGCTGCCTGTCCAGGCAGGTGAGGAGAGGTTTGCTCATCCACAGGCAGCTCTGCTCCATCTGGATGGAGGTTTTTCCTCAGTGCTGTAACCTTTGCTCCTCTGCAGCCTGCAGGAATTCACACCTGGCACAACACTGGGGGGATGGAGATCCTGATGGACCTCACAAAGGACAAGTGTTGTTATTTTCACTCTGTGCTGGTGATAACAGTGAGGTTGGAGAGATTTCTCCACAGAGCTGCTGGTAGGAAGTTACCCCATGGCTGAGAATGGGCCCCAAATCATCCCCAGAGCCTACAAATGTCCTCCCCAGAGTCCTGGGGAACTGCAGGCACACCGTGGAGGATCTGGAGCCTGGCAGGAGCAGTACTCACCCCGAGCCCTGCAGCTCCTCCAGGTTGGAAGCGTTCCACTCGGAGCCCTGCAACAGCCACAGACAAACGTTTCCAAGGGACCCCAAAGCCTCTTTTCCCAAAGGTTCTGCCATCCCCCAGCCCCAGGCATCCTCCTGAGCTGACTGGAATGTTGGAAACAGCCTCTGAGACAGGACTAGGATGTGGACAGAAGTCCAGGGAGCTGCTGAGGGAGGGACAAGGACACAGCTCACCCACAGAGCTGGTTCTACGCCAGGGTGTGACTGAGTTCACCCCAAATCACTGCCCCAGCCACTCTGGATTTTTAAACACAGGGAGAAATTGTTCAGGGAAAGAAAGTGAATACACCTGTGATCCCAGACGTGCCACACATGGGAAGTGAGGGTCATCCTGAAAGCTCTGGGGGTGGCTACACCTTGGATGCCCCCCAAACCTTCGCAAGAGAAAGCTTAAAACCGTTAAAAAGCAGGTTTTGCCCTCAAACAGGATCACTTCCTCTGACTCTCTCCAGAACAACAACAAAAAGACCCGGTGGGCACCAACTGTTCATCTCTGGGAAGTCTTTGTTCCAGAGTCAGAGCCTGGTTTTGCCTGGAGTTCCATCTAGTGGCAAAGGCTTGGACACAGCACAGCCCAGCTCTGCTGGAGCTCCTGACACTCACCAGGTACAAATGATCAAAAATCAGGGATGGTTTGTCCATCTGACCCAGGATCAGCAGCATCTCATTGTCTATGAATTCCTTGAATTCCTTCAAGTTGCAGTTCATGTGTTTCTCCAGCTCGTTCCGGATCTGCGGAGCAAAGGCAGAGGGTGGCTCTGGAACCTCGGTGTCCAACAGAAACATTTGTGGGCACTGCCTGCAGAACACTTCTCACTTTTTCATTAAAAACAGCAACAGGAGACCAGGAATTTCACTATGTGGCATCTCTCCAGTTATCCCAGAATGGTTTTGTGTGGGAAGGGCCCTTAAAGCTCATCTCATTCCACACCTGCCACTATCCCAGCTTGCTCCAAACCCTGTCCAACCTGGCCTTGGACACTTTCAGGGATCCAGAGGTAGCCACAGCTTCTTTGGGAATTCCATCCCAGCTCTCACCAGCCTCCCAGAGAAGGATTCCATCCCAATATTCCATCTATCCCTGCCCTCTGGCAGTTTAAAACCATTGTCCCTTGCCGTGGCATCCTGGTATCGTAAACCCCCAAATTAGGAAGCTGTAAATAAAGCCTCAGATAACATCTGAGGGGGAAAAAAAAAAAGTGTTTTGGGGTACCCGCTCCTTAAAAATAATAATTTCAGAGATAAAAAACAAGAGTTTGTCTGCAGCAGGAATGAGGAACACGTCCACAGACAGACAAGTTCTCAGCTTCCTCCTACCACTTGCATGTTAATAACCTCCCTTTAAAACCAAAAACCCACCCTAAAAAGAACTATTTCCACTCTGATCACGTCTGCACTGTGGGTGGATGGATTACACCAGCCTGGGGGATGGATCCAAACGAGCTCTACCCTTGATTTGTGATTTTCCATCCATAAACTCCCCAGCAAAACGCTCTCTGCAAGGCCCTGTGACATTTGTCCAGGAAAAAAAAAAGGAAATAAAACCTTAAAACTTGACTTGAAAGTCACACAGTTGTTACTGAGGTCCTGAAAGCCAGTCCTGATGCTGGGACTATCCTGATTTCTCAGGAGGGAGGTGCAGCAAAGCCCGAGCAGAGCCTTCACAGAACAGTTGGAATGCACATTCCAAAGCCCAGTGACACCCAGGCATGTGGTGCCTGCTCACCACTCTCTGGCAGGAGGAATAAGAGTGAGAATTTTGATATTTACCTCCTTGGAAGTCACATTTTCCAGGTCTTTGCTGGTCATGATGCTCCGGAGCTTGGCTTTAATGAGGCGCTCGGTTCGTTCCCTTTCCGTCGGCCTGGGAAGGAACAGGAAGAGCAGAGGATGATCCCAGACTGGCACAGCACTGAGGAGTGGGGGAAAGGGAATTTTTATAAGAATAACTGGAAAAAAAGCAGCTTCTTGGTGCTCATACACTTCACCACAAAGTTTAAAGTCTGATTATTTCACGCAAATTCTCTTTTGTTGCTTTCGCAACCCCGGAAATGAACCGGGGCAGGAAGAACAGGGAGAAGGGGAGCCAAACAAAGCTCATGAACCAAACAAAGTTTTCCAAATAAAATCCAGCACTGACTTGTCAACAAAGAGGGCTGGGGAGTCGGGGCGGGTGGACTCCAGGTCCTGCATGGCGTTCCACTCGTTGATGCAGCTCTGGTCCGAGCTGATGCAGCTCTCGTAGTAGGTGGCCCACACCAAGGCCACTCCCCCTGGGAAGTAGTTGTACCTCCTGGCAACCTCACAGGCTTTGTGGAGGATCTGTAAAGCAGACCTGCAGGGTGGGAGAAGAGATTTGGGCAGCTGTGAGCAGACAGAGCAGGATCTGAGAGAGTTTCACAGAGAAAAAAGTGATTTTCAGCATTAGTTGTTGCAGTTTGCTCCTTGAAAGCGGCAGATTTATGGTGTCAGAGCTCAAAGAGGCACAAACTGCACCTTGGGGGCTCCTCACAGCAGGGCCAAGGCAGGGGCTGAAATCTCCTAATTAACAGGGAAGAAGGAGGCACAAGTTGCTCTGGGATCTCATCATTAACCAACTTGTACAGCCAAAGCAAGATAAAGAACAGGGACCATTTTCCAACCACCTCCAGCAAGGAGCCTGATGTGTATTTACCAGCATTCCTGGGCCCTGACAGGCTCCAGGGACCAGGCCCAGATTGGGTCATTTGTTTTTGCAAACCCTAACATTACTTTTTCCTTCCTTCCCTCCTCAATTTTTCCTTTCTTTAAGGCTCTACTCCAAAGCTGTTGCACTGAACACACCAACCACATCCAAGGCTGGCAACAGGAGGGGCCAAATCCCAAACTGACAGGAACAGGAGTTTTATTTGTTTCTGCACCACATCATCCTTCTCCACATCTGCATCTCCTCCCTGTGAGATGCTGCAGGGACAGGGATCTCTTCAGGCTCCAAGGGGAGCCAGCACTGCCCAGGCAGAGGGAGATGAAGTTCCATGTGGAGCAAATTCCTCTTCAGGGAGGAATTTGCTGGCTCAGCCACTGCTGACTCAGCCACCTCTGCTCCAGGGGGTTGGAATCCCTGCACAGGGGAGGGGTGGCAGGAGCAGAAAGGTGAATGGGGCACCTGGGGCTGCAGGAACCCCAGGAATGGGGCAGGACACAGGGAATGCCACAGGCTGGCAATGGGCCCTGCACCTCCTCCGTCAGCCAGCAAGGGAAACATGCAGAGAGAGGAAATTCTTGGTTGGCAGCTCCAGGAATTCAAGTTCATCTTTCATCTTTGTTCACCTCCCTGGTGCCACTTCCCCCGTGCTGGAGGACACGGAGCTGCTCTGAACTGCAGCAGCAGGTCCTGGTTTCGGATCAGGATCAGAGAACACTAAACACCCATTGTGGAGAAGGCTAAAATGCAGCTGATTTTTTTTTTTTTTGTTTAATTTACTGGCAGAAAGAAGAGCCTCTCCCCGAGCCCAGCCCCTCACGTACCACATGGCTTGCACCGACACAGGCTTGAAGATGTGCATCCTGCCTGCAGTGCTCACGCTGAAGCCACTGATGGAGAGAGGGAAAATCAAGTCAAAAACTGCTTTTCTCTGCACCCCAACCTCCTCCCTACAAACACCTCCTGCACTGGGGCACTCAGAGGCCAAAAGAATCAGGATGAGAATTTCTCTCACTGATTTTCCAACCTGAGACCACCTGTGGGCAAGAGGCTGCCAGGAATGGGAGCTCCAGCCCTCAGTGGGGTTTCAGAGCATTCCCTGGTCCCACTGAGCAGTGTGAGGGCAGCAAGACAAGAACTCACTGTCTGAGTAAGAGGACTCTGCAGCCATGAATCCAAAATGGGCACTTCATTTGCAAGGTGACGGAGAACCTCTCCCAGAGCAGCCCCCAGGTAGGGAAGGACATTCACATTTATCCTTTTAATGTGGTTTCTTACCCATCCCCATCCAGATGGATTTTAGTATCACTCCACAGGCGAAGAACCATTCCTATAGTGCAGCTTTTACTGGAAGAGAGATGGTGAGACAGGATGTTAAATATAGGCCACGATGTGGTCCTGCCAATAGCCTAAATTATTAATACTCTTTAATTTTTAAAATCCTCAAGCCTTGCTCTAGTAATCCCTTGCAATATTTTAGGCCATCAAATAAAACTGGAGGCTGGAGTCTGAAGGTCTGACAAGGTGATAACTCATGGTGATTGCTCCATGGGATCACTCTGGCTGGTGGAACAGATAAAAATGGATTTTAGGGGTTTATCTGACCCAAAAGAACACTTTCAGGCAGGCAATCTGGCAAAAAAACCTGCTATGATGAAGGCCAGGAACCTCCAGCAGTAAATAATTAAGCTACTGAGATATTCAGGTTTTAGAGGAAATTGGGATGCAGACAGCAACAGAAATCCATCTTTCCTCTCGCCTCACATCCATAATCACCAGGAGCAAATTAATGCAAGGTTGTTTCAGAGTGGAGGTGCCATGGCAAACTTCCACTGCTGTGGCACACCAAGGGAATTCCAGAGCAGAACAGAGGCAGCATCAAAGCCAACGACAATAACCTTATGAGGAAGGCACAGCTGGGAGCTTCCCTACAGATCCCTCTGCTGTGCAGAGCTTCCCCTTCCCACTGTCCAGGGGAAACCACCACTAAGGTTTTCCAGAATTAAACAAAACTCACAGTGGCTGCACCACAAGGACAGGACAGCTTGTTAAATCCTGGGAGAACACACACAACAGCCTGGCAGCTCCAGCCTGACTCCAGCTCTGCCAAAGCAGCCCCTTCTCCCGGAGCCAAGAGCTTTTCTGCCTTGGTTTACTCACCAGAACTGGAATAATCTGAGAGGGGCTGCGATAACAAAATATTTCACTTGCTTTTCCAAATACTGCGTGCTCTTATCAGTCAGACAAAAGGAACAGCTCGTTGCTGACACAGTTGTTTGTTGGTTTTGGAGCTGCTTTTGCAGTATTGTTTTTTGACGTTATTTGGCAACGAAGCTACTCCCCAAAAGCAGCTCCATTGCATCATTCCATCAACACACTGGAGTCTGGAGGAGAGAAGGAGTTCCAGTTTTGCAAATGTGTCTGCAAGAGCATTTTGCAGGGAGCAGGCAGCAAACCCCCACTGGTGAGGTGGATGCTGTGGCCCTGGATTTCACAGAGACTGAAAACTTTCTGGAATGAAAATGTCAGACAACTCAACCCCGTGTCCTTTCTCTTGCTGGCATCTGCAGACCCAGGTAACCCAACTGCTCGGGGACAGTCTGGAGCTGCCAGAGAGCCCATCCTGCCTGGTTTCCCAGCTCAGACCTACCTCTCCTTGCTGGAGAAGTCCACTCCCAGCAGGATGTTCTCCTCGGTGTCCTGCCGCCCGCTGCTGTACACCACCACCATGTAGCGCACGCGGTCGGTCCACACGCTCTCCAAACGCACGGCCTGCAAACCACCCCTGCCTCATTAGTGCTGCCACCGAGGCTTTTTCAGTTTTGGTTATGCCCAAAAGCTTTATTTAGTGCAGTATGGAAGGTACAGCAAGGCTTGTAGCTGTTTTGGTGAGGGGAAGATCAGCTGAGATTACCCGCTCCGGTTTGGGGAAACGCCACGAAATGGAACCCAAAGGTTTGTTCTGAGGTTCAAACAGGAAGTGTAAAAACATTGGTCATGTGCTGAACTGAAAGCAGGCAGGCTCAGAGGATTCTCCCACTCCCCAGCCTTCACTGAAATAGGTCAGTCCTGCAGAAGGCACAACAGGCAGCGACTTCTCTGCAGAGAAGTGACTTTTACAGCAGATTTTTATCTGCAGATTTCTTCAAAAGAAAGCCCAGCCCACCTGATGCAACTTCAAAGCTGACTTAAAAGTGTCCAAGAGCATCGGCAGGGTCCTGTCTCTCCACCTGTGACAGTGTTTGTCGGTGAAATTTAAATCTAACAAAACAACACATTTCAGGCAGAGCAGTTCCCTGACCCAACTCATTACCTGGACACAAGGACCAGGGCAAAAGGAGTGGCCAGGAAAATGGGGTAGGGCTGGAAACCAGCCCAGAGTTAAGGCAGCTCTGAAATCTGGGATTTGCCAATGCTTTTCCTACTCCTCTACAGGTCTGTTGCAAACACTTCCAGCAGAAGTGAGAGCAGGAAGATGCATCTGTCCTTACCAGTTTGATCCTGTCCTCGCAGCGAAGGAGGTTGATCATCACCTGGAGGTGCTGGGGCAAGTCACCTGCACAGAAAGCAGAGCAATCATCAGAGAGGAGCTCTTGCTGCACTAAGAATCAGCAGAGTCTTGACCTCTAAAGTAAAAAAATACTAATTATGGGAGGTCAATTAACTCTGCTGTCCCAGAGAACTCTAACAGCAGTGGGATTCTTGGATGGGCATTCCCTGGATGTGTGGGAATCCAACCTGATGGGGTTTGGAAGCCACTAAATCTGAGACCACCTGTGCCTGGCACAAGTGAGGATTCTCTTCTTTCCACAGCACCTTAGAGAAGACAGGAAAGTTAGGCCATGGGAACAGGTGAGGAAGAAGAGGAGGAAAAGCTCTGATTAAAAAAAAAACAGGAACAAAGGAGAAAAGAACAACTCTGAGCTGTGAATCACCCTCAGCACGGTGGGATCAGCCCCACTGGCCCTACAGAGGGTGTGACTGAGCACGAGTGACCTGCAGGGGGATGAGCTGCAGGAATGGCCTGGGTTGGGTGATGGAGCCCTTCTGTCTCCAAGTTCTGCTCATGGACCAAGTCCCTCCAGCTCTAGGGTGGGTGCATTTCTGTTTGGGGACAGCAGACGAAAGCAACAAGGAATCTCCAGGAAAACAAACCAAGTTCCCATCTCATAACTCAGTAATGCACTCATAACTTTCCATGCGAGATAAAATTCCTTCCGTAGGCTGTTTGCTGGGTATAGGGAATTGCTGACAGTTAAAGAAACCCAAAGCCAGGCTTGGCACTCAAACACCCCCTTTGTGCCTGGAGTGTTTGCTAAGCAGCACCACACAGAACCACACTGTGCCTTTCCCACAGCCTCCTGCTCTCACAATGCCCCAAAATCCCAGTTCTGCTTGCCCAGTCACCACCTATTCCCAAACTGCCAAAGGCAGAAGGTGTAAAACACTGGGAAAGCTGAATCCACTTCCCTGAATGCCCTTATCTGCTTCCAAATCTGTGTGTACACTCACCATACCACTCCCTACCACTTCTTCCCACCAGTTTGGCAACTGGAAGGGGCTGGGGGAAGCAGGACAGGCTGTTCCTAAATGGTGATAAACTCCCACAGGTTGTGGGGAGCTGACAGGGAAGGGGGTTTTCCTGAAACCAGGATATGAGGAGCTACCAAATGTACGTCTACCCAGACACCCAGATCCTGATCAAACATCCCTAACTCTGACCAGCAACATCCAAACAAAACCAGCAACAGGAAGTTTCAAAGCAGAAAGTCCCAAGTTTCAGATTACTGGAGGCTGGGAGAGCCCCTGGAGAAATGTCCAGGACATCCACAAGTGCCCAAGGGGTGCTGAGCCCTGTGACTCAGCCCAGCCACTTTTCCTCCCCACAGGCCAAAGGGGAGGCAAAGATTAAATCACTGAAGCAAAGTGACATTTTCTCATCTGTGGCTGGGGAAAACAGGGAGAGATCTTCCACACAGCCCTTCTGACTCCACAGGCTTCCCTGCCTGAAGAGAGCCATGCAAAATGCCATGAATCCCACAGAGAATAAGTTTCTACTCCAGTCACAGTTACAAGAGAATGATTAAAGTTTAAACCAAAACTCAATGATCCCAATGAAAAACTCAGTAATTTGAATGTGGGCTGAAACCCTGGGTTTGCTCAGCAGGTTGTACAAAGCCCACCAGGACAACCTGGGGAGTCACCCACCGGTGCCACCAGCCTGTCCCTTTGGATGGGAGGGAAAAAGGATCTCCAGAGGAGATTGAATCCATTACCTGCATGTTTGTGAGGATGCTGGAGGCTTCGCTGGCCCTGGGAGCTGTTTCCTTGCTGTAAGAAAAGGGCTGCACCTTTCACCATGAAAAAGCTCTCGCTGAGGCTGGGAAAAAAAAACCACACAGGAGTCAACTGAAAGGAAAGAGCAGCAAAATGTGCACAGCTGGGGAAGGAAGGGCTTCCCTCACTAAACTAGTAGAACTTTGCCACAGCCACTTGCACAGCATGACTCTAGGATTATTCATGGATTATTCATCTGTCATTTTCCACCACTGTTTTATTGCTTGGCCCCTGTAGGAGATACTTGCCTGAGCTGTCACGGGCTGGAAATGACTTTATCACTTGATTATGGAACTCTGAAACTTGAAAGAAGCAGAGGGTTGGACTCGTTACAGGCTGAAACCTGCAAAAGGACTGGAGAGCAGCTTCTGAGCCCATCACCTCCTGCTGATTCCAGCTCTTGACATTTCTTTGGAATGCAAAAACAAGAACCTGCAACGGTGTCAATTTAAAGAGGAACCTGCACATCCCAAGGGAAAGGACACGGCTCTTGACCCTCAGGGAAAAACCAACCAGCCCAAGAGCAGAGGTCTGGCTCTGCTGTGGCTGGATCAGCATCCTGGGACAGAGTCTGGGCAAACATTTCCAGAGGGAAATGACACCCAGGGCTGGAACACAACGGAGGAAAAGGCAGAACAGCCCCAGCACAGCTGAATTTTGCCACTCCCGGACGCACACGAGAATTTCGGAAATGGTTTGGAGCAGCTTTGGCCAGAAGCAGTGAAGCTGCACTTCCCACATGGCTGACAATCCCTGTCTCCTGAGGTACCTTTCAGCTGCACAGGAATTGCTGAGGATGTGTTTCCTCCACTCCCCAAACAGCACAAGAGCCATTTGTTGTTCCAGAGTCCAGTTTTCCACCGCCCCACACTCGCAGCCACTGATCACCATTAATTACTGTCTGCATCTACTAAGCAGCAATGCTCCATTATGAGACTGTGCTCCACAGGAGTTACTTATGCTCCAGCAAATGATCCCACTGGAGTTACCACTCCCAGCACTCATCTATTCCTTATTTTACCCATGGTCTTTGCCTTGGGGCAGGAGCGACCGTTAGTGCTCCCAATGCTGTTCCACCTCAGCATTTTTGTAAGGACAAGCATGAAATTAATGTAATTTCAGATCTTCTAATCTCTTAAGAACACAGCCCAAGTTCCCAGGCAAAGCTTCCTCCTCTTTCCACTGAATTTCAAGAATTTCCCAGAAAAATCTGGACCAGGTTTAAATCCGAGATTTCAAACACTTTTAAAAAATTAACTAAGATTTTTGCCTGAATTCCAGGCTCCACAAGATCAATAACACACAGCAGGAGAAGCACACTCTTAATTCCAACAATTCTCCAGTTCCATTCCCACAGGATCCCAGCACTCCCCTCTCACCTTGCTGGCTGTGTCTGAGCAGGAGCCGTGCAGGGTTTGCTGCGATCCCAGCTCGGCCTGGCTCGGGATAAATGGGAATGTGGCTCCTTCCAGGAGCCAGCCAGGAAGAGCCTTGTTTCCTTCTCACCCCAGACCTCACAGGAAAGCGTTAAAAAAGGCCAGAAGTGACACAAAGGCAGCGACCCCCACACAATGTATGGGATATTCAGCACTCACAAGAGGCAGAGAATGCTTAGATCATGCACAAGGAGATAATTCACAGCATTCCCATCCCGAGAATTTGGGGGGAGAATTTCTTTGGGAAAGCAAAAAATATATCCTGAAATAGGATATTTTACCCCAAAGGATCTTTGATCTCAAAGAAGTGACTAGGATTTTTACAGTAGGAAAAACCTGGGAAAAGACAGAGTTCCTTCCCACAGTTAGCAGGATCTGCTGCTCTGATGGCACAGATGTTCTCCTCTCCTGCAGTCAGGAAATCTGTGACAATAAAACAGAACATTCCCAGGTGCAGGCAAAAGGGAAAGCTGTGCTGCTGGAGCAGCAAGTGGTGCAGGAAAAGGACAACTCACACAGCAAAATTTGTATTTCCGTGTATCCGTGTGCATGGAAATGAACGGGAAAGCAAAGGCAGGAGCCTGCTGAGAGCGAGGTTCCCATTTCCATTGAAATCCCCGTTCCTGCCCAGCACGCAGCCCTCCCGTACCCCCAGCATTCCCCATCCCCACACCAGCTCCCGTTTCCAAGTGCCCAGCACAGGGAACACACCCAAACGCCTCTCTGCTCCCAGTTTACACCATTTTGTAACAAACATCACCCAATCCCGGCCCTTATCTCCGCTCTGGGAACCCTCTGGCTCTGCCACTTCACACAGCGGCTCCGGACACAGCTCAGTGAAATTCCAACCCCCTTTTAAATCCTGCAATTCCAGTAAACAGCTACAACTCCGAGCTTTTGAAAACAAAAACTCTCCTAAAGAACACCCAAATCCTGTCATTAAAGAACGTCCCCAGCCTCTGCCCCTCGGCAGGGGTGACAGACGCCCCAAAGCAGCACAACCCAGTGGCTCATACATACTAATTCGGGCTGGTTTTCTTTGCACGGCGGCAGCATCGTGCTGGCCCCAGCGTCAGACAGAAGTCAGGGAACTCGAAAAGATTCATAACCAGCTGTAAAACTCACATCCTTTCGCTTCTAAACCCATTAAAAAAAAAAAAACCAACAAAAAAAAACCACCAGAAGGCAAAGAAAAGGTCGAGCGTATTTTCTGCGCGGAGCAGAGGAATCGCGGCTGCTGATGCTCCCCGGGAACTGGATGGCTTTTAGGGAACACTGTGTCTTCCACTGATATCCTGGCTTGAAAAAGCACTTGTCCCAACACATCCTGATGAAAGAGGGCCATTCAGGAGGGGAAACAACCAGCTGAGGCTCGGCTAATCGTTTCCCTCCTCCAGACTTGTTTGTTTGTTTGCTTCCCCCCACCCCGCTCCTATCAGCACCCACACAGCCCCTGGCTGCGGGAAGGCCACATTCCCTGGGAGGGATAGGACCAGAGGAAAAGCATCCTATGGACTGATGCCTGTTCATTCCTTTATAATTAAAGCAATGCTTTAATATAGATACAGGAAATTAAAGTGGTCCTTCCCCCGTTGGGTTTTCAGAGCCATTGCTGAGCTCCTGCTGCACAAGGAGTCTCTCAGGTGCCCCGTGTTTGGGTGTTAGGGGCTGACTGGCACTGAATTCCCCAGAGATTTGTTCCTTACAAACCCCAATTCTTCCTGCAGGCACACACCATGCGGCCACGCTGGTCCCACCAGCCTGACCATGGGCAGAAGGAGCTCTCTGTGCAGTTCTCACCCAGTTTGGCTGGCACACACCACAGAAACCACCCAATCCCTGCATGCCCTTCCAGGAACCCTGACCAGCACAACCTCTCTACAAGGAGTCACTTCAGGCTCTCGAATAAACACAGAGCCCACGAGTTTTGTCACAGCCCCAGGACCCTGATGCTCCAGTACAGCTGCAGACCAGTTCCCCTCCCACTCCCTGACCTCAGCTCACCAAACACAGGGAATTATCACCCCTAGGGAGGGAAAAACCAGCACCTGGGAAACGCCAGGAGTGTCAGGAGGAGGGTACAGACAGCGACAGTCCCTCCTGCCCCCAGGGGCTGGCAAGGAGAGGTTGCTCATGGCCACGGGGCCCTGCTGAGAGCCGGCTCCAGAGGCTGTTGCTCCATCCGTTGGCTCCGTGCTGCTCAACTTGAAAAGGAAATATTTCTTCCCCCTTGGGAAAGCTCCAGAGGAGTGTGGCTGCAACACACATCAACCCCATTTCAAGTGGCTGAAGAACACAATAGGCAGCGCCTTCTCGGCGGTACAAACTGCCACCCGCCGGGGCCGGGAATGCCAGTAAGCAATCCCTTAAAAAAATCAGGATTTTGGGAAAAGAGACAGAGCTGCTCGTGGTGCTGGACAGCCAGATGCCAGTCTCAGAACAGATTTTCCCAGGCAGTTTGCTTTGCCATCGTGGCTCCAGCTGTGGGGTGTCCCAGGAGGAATCCTTGCATGCCTCGGGTGCTTGAGTTCCATATTTAATGGGGAATCTCACATAAGCCATCATCATCCTGCAGAACACAAGAAAACACTCTACTAACACACCTCATAGCTACAGCACTCATCTCAAAGATCCACAGACATCAGGAGAGAGAAAACCACTTTTCCTGGGAAGACCCAGGCAAGCCTGAGGTGAGTGAGCAGCCTCCTGCAACCAGGTCTGTGTTCAAGGGAGGAAAAAACCCCCAAACCCCCACAAGAAAAGGAGTATTCACTTCTCTCAGAATTGGTCATGACTTTACAAAGGCAAACATGGCAATGCCTCCCAGTTCCTTGGGTTTCATGGCATCTTTTACTCAAAACATTTCCAAACTGATAAGGTGAGGGAAAACCAGGCCTCCCGAGCGCCACAGAATGGAACACACTTCCCTTTTCCACAGCCCTGTTGATAAGGAGGAAGAGAACTGATTTTCTTCCCCCTTGTTCTTCCCCTGTTTGCTGCTCAGTCTGGAACAAGCCCGGCCACCTCAAGGCAACTGAGAAAGAACCCAGAACAGGGCTGGAGAGGGGCCGGGTCAGCCCTGCCGGGTGCTCCCGCTGCCCAATATTCCAGAAGGTGGATTTGAGGCAGGACAGCTTCAGCAAGCAGAGGGGGCTGGCAGTGTCCCACAGCCACAGCAGAACAGCAACACAAGCCAGGCTGGGAAGGAGCACATCCAGCAGAAAGGAAGATAGAGGGAGAGAAGCAGCAGGAAGAGTGGGGAGCAGCCATGTGGCTCCTGCTCCCCAAGAAAGGCGCCGGTTAAGGCAGAGGCACTGCCTGCTTTGGGCTGATAGAGGCACATCTGATAACACTTCCTGACCACGACAGGGGCCTTCAGAAGGGGCCTGAGCAACACAAAACAGCACCAGGGGAAAAGGGATTTCAAAGCTTCTCCTTCCCTTGGTACTGCACAGCCCCGGGGGCTCCGGCAGCCCCGAGTCCCTTCTCCTGCTCTTCACCAAGTGGCCTTTGCTCCGTGTCACGCACAGATGAAAGGCCACACGAGGGAACCACCTGGACAAACACAGCTGGGCATATCACCACAGCCATCCCAGCTGAACCCGGCACGGAGCAGGGCTGCAATCAGAGGGATGAGCAGTGAGCTCCCTACGGAGCAGCACCTGGAAAAGCCGTTCCAACACATGCAACAATGGTTTAGAACAAAGTGCTACTGCATGTGTGCAGAATTTGGGATATGCTGACAAACTGACCTGTGGTCAGTGCTGCAGGTGCCCAACATGCCTGGCAAGGCGGCGAGAGCTGCTCAGCACCACTTGGATTGAGGTGTTTCTACCACCAGAAATGTGAGGCAGGAAAGCTCTCTCCATACCCAAACTCATCATTCCCAGACCTCCCGAGCTGAAGACAAGTCACCCCCAGAAGGAAAGCAAAACATGGGCTGCAGGTTCACAGGGAGAACATCTCCCCTTCCTCAGACACAGCCAGGGCACCTTCGTGCCGGGAAGGGGTCAGGCAGCTGTGGGGGGATTGTAAAGCCTCCCTGCAGGAGCAAACATCTCTCCCAGCTATTTTGAAGGAAGTGAGATGTTGGGAAGACAGGAGAACTCCACAGGCTTTGCTGCTCTCAGCAGAGCAGGGACCAAGGGGAGTGTGAGTGAGCATTGTTGGCCTTGGAGGCGTGGGGACCGTGGGCCACATCCCAGCAGGAATGCTGAGAGGGCTGCAGACACTGCAGGCCATTCACACACAAACGCTCCTCCGGCACAAAGGGCAAAAAGGGAAAAATGAAATCAATCATGAAGCCCACAAAAGCCAATTTCCCAACAGAAACAGACTGCTGATGATGTCCCTCCAGCCGCTCCTGGGATGCATCGGGCTGGAGCAGGGATCAGCACAGATCTGCACGGAGCTCAGCTCTGAGTATCCCACCCTGGGAGCAACCCCAGGATCCAGGCTGTGCCTGCAGACACCCCAGGAGCAGCTGGGATAAACCTCCCAGAGAAAGGGCAGGAAGACGGAAACAAACAAACTAGAAGGATCATTCTCCATTCCAGCAGACTTGTGCAAAATAAATTGACAGAACTGCTCCCAAACAGCCAGGAATGAGAAAATTCTAGGAATCCCTAGTACTTGGATGGTGGAAAGCCAAATAAAATAAGAGATTGTTTCACAAGAAAAAAGAAATCCTTTCTGCTCATCCCATTAATCGCAGAGTTCAAAAAGGCACCAGGCTGATTCCAGCATCTCCCAGCTACGCCATGGGCTTGGAACTCGGTCTGAATCCCGAGGAGCATTGCTGAGATTCCCACTGAAACACGGAGTCATCTTGGTGACAGTCGCTGTCTCGGGAGGCCAGGCCAGACCCTCTCCAAAGCTCAGCCTGCACGAGCTGCTGGGGAAAGGAGCATTAACCCCACAGAGCTCCCCAGCCCTGGTGTCCCCGGTGTGGGCCCGGACTGTCCCCAGCCCACTGTGCCAACCCCAGGGGCTGAGCAGAGCTGCTCCACACAGCAGCTCACGCTTGCCTGGACTCATGGAATCGGCTTGGGAAAGCTGGCACAAGGGAAGAGCAAGAGGCACACACAGAGATCCCAGCAACAGCAACAACATGGATTTCCCTGGTGGTCTGAGGGAAGCTGGCTATTCCCAAAACACGGGCTCCCTGTGTTTTCCTACAAGTCACTGCTCTGGGTGTTGCCGTGTTCCTGCCACAGCTCTTCCATGACCACAGGTAGTGGGGAGCCAGCTCACAAGCCCTGGAGTTGTCCCAGAGCTGTGTCCAAGCTGCAGGAGAGGTGGAATGATGCCCACCACGGAGGGCACACCAGGGGCAGTCACTGCCTGTGCTCCCGGCTGGAGCCGATCCTGCTCCTGTCCTCCTCCCCAGCCAAGCTGTCAGCACATCCTCCTGCATTCCTCCTGTCAGCCCATTGTCTGACTCCTTGGAACCATTTTATTAAGTCACCCCACTTCACCCACTCAGCAGCATCTCCCAGAGAAACAAGTGGAAACTCCCCAGCGGCACCACTGGAAAAGAAAAGGAAGGTGAATAACAGCCTGGAGGATTAAGGGAGCAGCTCCCAAGCGGTGTGAGAGAAGGTCAGCCAGGACACAGACAATGGCATCGGAAGCACGGCTGGGAATCTTGGTGGCACAGCAACCCAAAAACCAGCTGAGCTGCTGGGTTTCAGGACGGCTCCAAAAAAGGCAGCGGAGAGCGGGGAGTACTTGACACATTGGTAATGTGGAAAAACAAAATAAAATAAATCCAGGCAGATCACGCGGGGTAAGAGCAAAGTGAGAAAAGTTCTGGCTCAGCCCTGACACCTCGAGTGTTTAACTAAACCACAGCCTGCCTTCCCAGCCCCCTGAGGGTACACAGCCAGCATTCCCAAAATCAGGAGACTGCCAGGCAGGAGCAAGGCTCCCTCGCAATGGCAAAGTGGTGGTAAAAACCTCAGGATCATCCTTCTTTTCCCTCTCCACTCCAAAGCCATCTTTCCCAAGCAGGATGGTGTTGCAGAGGGAAGCAGACAGCTGGAGATCAGGATGTTTTGCAGGACTGGGAGGGAGATGCAGCAGTCTCCACTGGGATGCAAGTGTTGGACACTGTTGGAGGTGACCATTTGGATGGCAGACAGGGCAAACAAGGAACCTGGCAGCTTTCTGGGAAATCTGAATGGGACATTTTGTCCCATTCCCTGCATTTCTGGCTGACTCGGTCCCTGATATGAAGGTTTCCTTCACCAGCAGTTCTTGCAGCAAAGATTTCTTCAAGAAACTAAAATTTTCAGAGGGAAGACAAGCCCTGCAGAGGAGAGCCCTGATCCCAGATAAACCTGAACAACTGATGGATGTGGTGTACACTCTACTCTGTTTGAATCTGGGCTTATTTGTGCAGTGGTGAAGGGATTCTGCATCAGGGATTTAAATGTTGCAAAGGGATGGGTAAATGTTTGGGAAAAAAATTCAGTGCTCTCAGGAAACAATCTCAACACTCTTCATTAGAAGTAAAACCAGGCCTAGGAAGGTGTTCTGTCCATTGCCCATTCCAAAAACATCTTAGGAGCACTTGCCAGGCAGAGCACAGCTCTGATTTCTGTGAGAAATCCCTGACTCACAGATCTTGGCAGACGATTATCAAAGATTAAGATATTTAAAATCAAGAGGCATTTGGAACCAAAATATTGTTCTGACCTAGCTCTAACACCTAAATAAACAGTGACCACACTGGCCTTCTACAGAAACAAGTGCTCAGTGCACAGCCAGCACCTCTGATAACAGGGCCTCGTGGTTTGGGTTCTGCCAAACTGCTGAGGTTCCATGGAAGAAAAAAACCCAGAAAGATTTAAGACACAATTCCAAAAGAACCTGATCATCACATCCTCAAACTGGCAGCTCTCCTGCTGTTGCTCTACCTCCATCCAAGTAAACTCCTCATATTGCTCAACTTCAAGTCAGCAATGGTTTCCTGGAAAGGCCAGATCTTAAATAAGTGTCAAAGAAGTGAACGTTTCCTCAGCTCTGTGGCCTTTGAACACCCACACACAGCCCACCACAAAATGTAAAGGCCTAATTATACCTTGCTGAGCCTCCAGGGCCACACCTCCCTCCGGGCTGAGAGCTCCCGAGGGCCGGGGGCTGGGCCGGTGCCTCCCCATTGTAGGAGCACGCTAAGGCAGGATGCTGCCCCGGCCAGGATGTGATTCAGCGTCCTGTTTTGAACACTTCATGAAGTCAGCAACTTCTGCCCCGAGATCTCCCACCAGTTCCCCAGGACATGGGCAATCTGCAGCCAGCAGGGCTTCTCAGGGCTTTAATGAGCTGCTGTGCCCAAAAATAAATCCTCAGGGCAGCTGCCCCCATGTTCCCCTCGCCCTACGCCACGACCACAGCCATGGGTACAAGGCATTCACTCAGTGCTGCCCCAGCAAAACACGCTCCTAAATCCCCAAAGAAATTCAGGATCAAGGTGTTAAATGTGAATTCTTGGTGCACTGAAATACAATACAGATTAAATGTACATTAAGTATATAAAATATATACATATGTGATATAAAATATAACAGTGGCCTGTGGTGTGTGCCAGAGGGATGATCATGGAATCGTTTAGGTTGGAAAAGACTTCCAAGATCAAGTCCTACTGTTCCCACAGCTCTGCCAAGGCCACCACTAAACCACGTCCCCAAGTGCCACATCCACACAGCTTTTCAATTCCTCCAGGGATGAGGACTCCACCACTGCCCTGAGCAGCCATTTCCAATGCTCGACAACCCTTTCCATGAAGGAATTTCCCCTGATATCTAATCTAAACCTATCCAGTCTAAACTCTGTGAAGAGTCTGTCTGCAGCAATGACTCCTCCTGTTGATCACTGATCTGCAAATGTACATGGGCCCAACTGAAAACCTCTACCTCCCACAGCTGCTCTTGTCAGCTCTTAAAATTTGGTTTAGGGTTGCCAAACAAGAACAATTCTTTCCATAACCATCTTCAGGCTTGATCAGAGCTTGGATATAACCAACTTCCAGGCCCTTCCACAGCGATTCAACCTCTATGACCCTGCAGAAGGTGGCTGGAAACATTCACCCGGCCCCGCATTCAGGCTGTGATTGGAAAGCCAATAATGGCAAAGATTACAGAATGACTGGCTAAACAAACCTATTTATATTTGTAATTAAAGCCAGTGATTATCTTGCTGTGTTTGCCAACCCCATCTGAGAAACAGCCAACACTCACAGAGCGATTGGGGTTGTACAACATCTCCTCTGACTCGGTGTGACAGAGCCAGCACACGGCCGGGGCGAGAATCAACTGGGTCACACCAAAAAGGAAAAACTGCACATCCAGCCCTGTGCCAGGGCAGGCAGCTGGGAAAGAGCTCAGCTCTGCTCTGCCTCCTCCTTGATAGCATCTCCTGGAGTTTGCTGGGAGCTGGAGCAGCAGGATGTGGGGCTGAGATAAGGCCACAGGCACCGCACGCACGAGGCTCGCACAGAACTTGATCTCAGAGGACTTCAGGCTGTGCTTCACTCTAGGCTGACACGTCCTCCCGTGGGCTTGGCCTAGCCCTGACAGCAGTTTTACTGGGTTTGGGTGAGGTTTGAGTGAGCTGTGGGCACACTGCACCATTAGGGGAAAAAAAAGGCATCAAGCCACAGCATCTCCCTGCTGGTTATCCAGGAGGGAAGGTTGGAGCAGACACAGATAACACAGCTCAGACGTGCAGCTGTTGGCTGCACTGAGTCCAACGGGGCTCTCAGATCTCTTTGTGCTCTTACTTTTACTCCTGCTCTGAGTCTTTACCCTCAGGGAGCAACACAGACTCCTGGCTGCCTGCTGGGGACAGCCTGGATGTTACATTGTTGAAGCTTCCACTAAATTTTTGGTAACAGAAAAAAACTTAAAGCAGATTAACATCTAAGAAAATGCAGATAGCAGAACTATCTTTGAAAGCAAAGCTGAACCTAGAGCATGTCCCCTTGGTCTTTTCTGGGGTAGAAGCTGTTCCAGGGAGAAAGAAAAGCATTTTGGAAAGACAGAAACCATAAGGAAGGATGACCAGAGAGCAGCAAGACGTGGCTTGGGTGCAAAACCATGATAACAGACCTGTTCCTCCAAGAAAACTATCAGACAGCTCATGGAACCAGATCCAACTATGCAACCTCAAACGAAAACCCTGGAATTTTTTGGAATGAACAAAAATAATCTGTTCACCAGGCAGACGAATACATTATGTCATAAATGTGTACTAGCACAGCCATCCTGTACTGATGAAACACAGCCTGAGCTGGCAGCAGACATTTCCACAATCCTTCCTTTCCACTAACCGTCAGATCTCCAAGGTCTGCAGAGCCAGGAGCTGGGCTGCTGACCCCTATGCTCAGGGCACGTGTGACAAAGTCCAGCTGTCACCAAGGCTAGACCAGGGCTGAACCAGGCACAAACACCAGCACAGCCCATCCTGCAGGGGTTTTTCAGAGGAGAAAGAGCACAACGAAGTTGAACAATTCTGCCACCCCCTGGGCACCGGGCAGAGTCTCAGCGGATTGAGCCGTGCAGGGGAGGGGACAGCAGCCAGTGGGGAGGGGACAGGACCGACCCACCAAACGAACAGGAGCTTCATTTATCATCTGTGTCGTGTCTGCACATTTCCCGCAGCTGCTGGCAGTGTTTCCCCCCGAGGACAGCAGAGGCTGTGCATGGGAGCCATCTGATTCTCGAGGTCTGTCTGGCTATTTAATTACCAGATTCTTATCCTGACAATCGTATACGGAAGAGCAGCCCCAGGAGACTGAGGGACAGAGGAAGCTCATGGGATCTCAGTGTCCAACGTCAGTGCTGCGGCATTTTCCAACAGCCAGGACACAAGCATCAGCCTTTAAGCCTGGTCTAAGTGCATTTACACTCCTCAAGGCCCTGGTCAGTGGTGGGTGCACATGCCCAGCTTGCAAAGAGGCCAGACAGACCAAAGGTGGCCACAAATCCAAGGATTTATTTGTACAGTGAACACATTTGCAATGAAGAGGATAAAGCTGTATTTTCTCCTTCAGCACAGAACTGTATATCCAAAAGAGGAAGCTTCCATCCTGCTTGGTTACATGTTACTGTTTAGTACCACACCAGGAAAATACAAGAATTAGGGTTCTGTGGCTGTTCATGGTTTCAGCAGGTTCCTGCTGGGGCCCTGCATTGCACAAGGAGCAGAACAAGGAATCCTGAATTTCGATTTAACCAATACAGAACCCATTTCCCACAAAGTCAGCTCTCAAATGGCATTACAGACAGCCATGAAATGCCCATACACAGGAGAGGCACGTAGAGCAGACACACAGCACTTCTGTCTGCAACCCATGTGTGTGCAGACAGGACAGCCATGGAATTCCAGGCTTCCCAGGTGGGCTGCAGCCAGGAGAAACCACCCCAGAACACAGAAACAACAAAGTCTTACACTTTCCTACTCTGTCCACGAGCAGCCCTGCTTTCTGCTCTCTGACTTCACTTGCAGGGCAAACACAGAGTAAGCAGCAGCACCAGCAGCAGCACCAGCAGTTCTGCTGTTCCTGCACCCAGGATAATGAAAGCAGGAAGGAGTGACAAGGAGAAGAGACTGACTGCTGAAGCACTGCTGTGCCTTTACACTTTTCCCTTGGGCTGTGGTTTACAGGTTGGAGGGTAAGAGCTGCCTGCCAGAGCCAGGCTTAGAGTGAGTCACCCCCAGCATTACTCAGAGTCCCAGCACATGAGCTTGTGTCACCACTGGGATCTGCACAGTGTCAGCCAGACGAGTCTCTCTCTTCCTTGGCAGGACAGCTCAGCCCTGTCCTCCCCTCACACGGACACAGTGGCTCTGCACAGCCCCAAGGAGGCAAATTCCCGGCCGTTAATACCCAGGAATGAGCAGAGATCTCCCCTCCACACCCTGGGAGCAGAGCCCCCTTCCCGAGTGGAGCCTCATCCCCAGGGAGCAGCAGCAGAGCCAGAGATGCTGTGACAACCTTAAAGTGCTGTGGCCAGAGCTGACCAGCAATTTTGCAGTGTCTTCCCACCAGGGGAAAAAGGGTCACAAACTCTCCTTTATGCTTTCAGCTCGTTAAATGCTCAAGACTGATGAGGGAGAGAACATCCCCAGGTTCAGCTCTCTGCAGACCACGCCATCCCCTCCACAGGCAAGCACAGCCTCAGATCAGGGATCTCTGCAGGATCAGGACTTGGATGCTTGGCAGACCATTAACAACAGCGGAAACGATGTTTAGAGCCCAAAAGCTCTGCTTACCTCACATTTAACCTACGCTCTTCATCACTGCCGACCTCCGCCTGAGGGGAGAAAAGGATACAAGAGAAAGTTACACCTCGGTTGTTTCCCTATTACACCTTTAAATAAAATCCCCGCCCCAGCAGGGCGTGGGGGCTGTTTCCCGCGGGGTTTTCCTTCCCGGGGCTAGGGATAAATGACACTCCCTAGTCCTGTGTGCCACCAGCACCCGGCGCCGGGTGACAAAGGGGCTCACGGGGATTTTAAAGCTATTAGATCCTAATCCTGCAAGCTGGTCCTGGAGCGCAGAGCGCTTTGAAGAGCCGAGCCCGACGTCAGCGCAGCTCACACCTCGCTCGCACCGCGCTCACACGTGAGGGCGGCGGCCACGGCCGGGCACACAGAACCGGGATTCGGGGTGGCCCAAGCACAAGGGCACAGCCAAAAGTGCTGCCTGGGACTGCCCCAGCCCCAGCCCCTGATGTGCAGCCGCAGGGCTCACACGGGCAGGCCGAGGAGGCCACCTCCAGCTGGATCCTGCCCACGTGTCCCCAGGCTAGGGCAGTGCCAACCTCCCTGCACATCCTCTGCTTTGGTGGCAGGCATGGATGAAAACGGGCACTTTTTCACCAGGCACTGATGGAAAGTGCCCCTGGAAGCAAATCTGGCTGCTCAGGTGACATTACACTTTATTTACACTGCTCAAAAGAAAAGTGTGACCTCAGCCTGCTTCCAAAACCAAGCACTTTCACAGAGTCGTGCTTTCCAGCCATCCCCTTCAACTTCCCTATGAGCTTCTAGATAAAACGCCTTATTAAAGAAAAGCAGAGTTGGGGCTAAGAGCTGACAAAAAAAACCACCAAAACCCAACAGGCTCTAAGATAGTTCTGCTTTGGTCCTGTGTGAGTAGACAGAGGAGAAAGGGCTGGGAGCATCCCCTTGGAGGGCAGGGCCATGCTGGGGAGAAGGTTTGGGCCCAAGGAGCAAGGCAGGGACCTTACTGGAAATCCTCCACACTCACACCACACCACGGCCTGACAAAGCTGGAGGGACACAAGCCTTGAAGGAATCAGGCTCCATCAGTGCTGACACCTGGGGAGCATCCTGGTAGTTCCTACAGCATCGCTCAGAACCCACAGCAAATAAGGCTCCCAGTACGAGTTACTCCTTTCCAGGTGGTTTTGTACAAGTTAAAAATTAGCAAATGGTATCATTTCAAATATTCAAGACTTGGGAGGGACTTAAATTGCTCCCCACCCTCTCAAGCTAGGACTGGGGAGGCTGGAGGGCACCGGCGGTGCTGACAATCTGTGAGAACCAAGCAAAGCCAGGGGAAAAAAAAAAATCCTGCAAATGCAACAGCCGAGGCCGGATATTGGAACTGTGGCCGTTTGGAGGAAGGGAGATGCACAAGGCTGTCCCGACTGACCCAGCAGAGGGTGAGGAGCATACCATGGCTATTTTTAGTCTGTTTACAGTGCAGAGCTGGGCTGCAGGCAGGGCCCCAGAGCACCCCGAGTCCCAGTGCCCCCACTGGCAGATCTCCCCGGCCCTGGGAAGGTCTGGCAGGTTTGGGACCTTCGCAGGGTCACCCTCCTGTTTGTTTGGGGCTGTCACGTAGCAACAAGGGAGAGAAGAACTTTTTTCCTTTTTAAACAAACGTGACTGCGAGGATGACGACTCTTGGATGTCATCAGCTGGGGCTCAGCAGCAGGGCTGGGCCTGGAGCTGCTGTGGGCTCCTCTCCTGAGCTGTTCCCAAAGTTGACTTTCCCTGTATTTTCTACTAAAAAACAGCAGGAAAACCAAAGCAAGGCAGCAGCAAGGCTGGGCTCTGCCTTGTCTTGCTCAGAGCACCCCTTGGGGCTGGCAGGGTTTGGGGTGCCCCACACGCTGTGGTGACTCCCTGGACCTGCAGCTGCTCATCCCCCACAGCCAGACCTCCCCAGCCACTGCCCCGGCCCTGCCAGGGGTCTGTGCTGAGCCACTGAAGGCTCAGGGAGTGGGAACTGAAGGGCCACGGGCAGTGGGAGGTGTGTGGAAGGGAGGGGCACAAGCAGTGCAGGTCTGCAAGTGTGTGTGAACCACTCTCTGCTGAGAATTTATGGCAGCAGCATCCATTTTATAAAAATTCCTTCAGGCTCGTCAGTTAGGAGAGGCCACAGCAGCACAGACGTGTGGTTATCATTTCCCATTAAAATATCTTCTAGTAATTATTCACATTGGCTAAAAGCCCCAGTGAGCCCTGATTTTCCTTGCAAGGAAGATCCTAAAAGAACAGGAGCAGGCTGGCACTTTTTGGCAGGATTTTTCTTTAAAATTAACTTCGCAACAACAACATGCTGAATCTGGAAAAAGAATCTGGAAATCATAATTTTATGGTATTTCATAAAAAGAGAGGGGAAGAGACCATTCTAACAGGACTCAATGTCTTCCTCTGGGAGCCACCACAGCACACCCGAGCTGTGGGTGCTGGTGGCAGAAGTGCCCTGCCATGGACAACACCTGGCAGCAAATTTGGGAGAAAAAAGGAGAATTGTATGGCTACCCTGTGGAAAACACAATCAGCAGCAGCAGCTCTGACACAAAGCAGTGCCTAAGACAGATGTACACAGCAAGGCCTGCTTTGACTCCTCTCCCACCTGCACCAGTTAAATCCAGTCTAATTCCACTGCCTGCTCCTGGGTTACTGCTCATTTCCATCTCTCTAGACTGGGTGGCCACTAGGTCTTGTTTAAGGCTCTGTCTAAACCAGATGCCACAAAATTCCTTCTGAAAACTCCTTAGAAAAGTGCAAGTCCCATCTCCGAGTTCCTGAATGAGCACAGCGTGGCCCAAACTGGGTCCCTGCAGCCAGGGACCCCTCGCAGCCCCTGGGGAGAGGGAGAACCTGGGAGCTTTGTGGTTTCCCCCTCCTGCTCCCCCCTCGGACCAGCTAATCGGGGGAGTCACAGGGACCTGACAGGTGACAAATAGGATTGTTTACCTGGCAGGAGTGGGGACAGAGCGAAGCCAAGGGCAGTGAGCACCAAAGGAAAGAAGTGTGGGGGGAGAGGGTTAGGGTTGCATGGGGAGGATGTGCAGAGAAACACCAGGCCTGTCTTTGAGGGCCACAAAAGGGATGGGCTAGGAGGGAAAAAGGCAAGAAGAAAGAAGAACTGGAGGTGCAGCTGTGTTTGGAAGCCACAGGGGACCTGTGGGGGGGTTGGAAAAGCAGAAGCCCAAGGTCAGGCAGAGGCAGGAGAGGGCATTTCTGGGGCACAAGAATGCAGCAGAGCTGGGACACGCAGAGTGCCACGCCAGCAGGACACGGATGGGGCAGGTGAAGTGGCAGGTGCAGGTCCTGGAGCAGCAGAGCTGGGGGAAGGAGAGGGCAGCAGCACGGGGGAGGCTGTGCCACAGCCAGGAGTGGCACAGGTGGAGCAGGGTGGGAGCTGCTCCTGGAGAGCTGACAGTGCTCACCTTGGGGAAGGGCCAGCCTGAGCTCCCTGAGGGGCAGGAGCTGCAGGAGACGCAGGGAAAGGCAGTGCCATGGCAGGGACAGCGGGGTAACAGGGGGCAAAGCAGAGCATCCCCTGAGCAAGAGGTGGTGGCAGCTCTGTGATGCCAAGGAGGGACAAGGTCCAGGGCCAGCACAGCTGCTCCATGAAGACAGGCCCAGCACTCTGCCCAGGGGTTTATCTGGCCAGAGAGGGGTGAAGCAGGCTGCCCCAGGGCTCAGGGAGCTCAGGCCAATGCCAGCTGAGGGCTGGAAGGGGGGACAGACACCAAGGAATAGGGCTGTGCCTGCCAGAGCCAGGCCTGGTTCAGCTTGGCAGCATCCAAAAGCTGGGGCTGGGCAGCACCGGGGGCTACGAGGGGAAGGGGCTGGGATGTCTGGGGGCTGTGAGGGGCTGAGCTGAGCCAGGGAGTGGTGGGGACTGTAAGGGGCAGGGGGCTCAGGGCCACGGGGGCTGTAATGGATGGAAGGCTGGGGGTCACTGGCCCTGGGGGAGCAGTGCCGGTGAAGGGGATGGAACCAGGGGCTGTGGGACTGCGAGGGGCTGAGTTGGTGCCAGGGGGATGTCGGAACTCTGGCCGTGGGGACTGCCAGGGGATGAAGACAGGGGGCAAGCGGCTGTGGAGGGCCAGGAAGCAGGGGCTGGAGGGGGAAAGCTGTGAAGGGCCAGAGCCGTAAGGCCGGGACCATGAGGAACCCGGGTCTGTGCGGGTGACGGAGCCAGGGCCTGGGGGCTATCGGGGGCAC
>VZTJ01001441.1:218160-248075 GCA_013397795.1 Orthonyx spaldingii
GGTTTGCTGTGGTGGGCGGGGCTTCCCGCCCCATCCCGCCCCTAAATCCCATTCCATGGGCAGGGACACCTTCTACCACCCCAGATTGTTCCAATCGCCCTCCGACCTGGCCTCGGACACTTCCAGGGATGAGGCAGCCACTGCGCCAGGGCCTCCGCACCCTTTCAGGGAGGAATTTCTTCCCAATATCCCACCTAACCCAGCCCTCTGGCAGTGGGCAGCCATTCCCCCTTGTCCGGTCACTCCAGGCCCTTGTAAATAGTCACTCTCCATTTTTCCCTCAGGTACTGGAAGGCCAAAGTTAGGTCCCTCCAAAGCCTTCTCTTTTCCAGGCTCAACAATCCGAGTTCCTCCAGCCTCTCTTCCTACCCAAAAACTGAGCCAGAAGCACCCAATTTTTCCAGATCCCACAGGACTCTTGTGTTCAAGAGAAACTGGATGTGGCATTATTGCTGTGGTCTAGTTGACAAGATGGTGATCACAGGTTGATCTCAGTGGTCTTTTCCAACCTAAATGATTCTGCAAATCCAGACGCTGGGAAGTCATAGAATTGTGTCCCTTGGAAAAGACCTCCAAGCCCATTCCCACTAAACACATCCCTGTGTCCTGATCTGCCAGTGGTCACCATGGAGATGAGTGTCAGGGATGGCGTTTTGCCACCGATGGTGGTGACCCCATTTTCCGTGGCTTCGGGGCCGCCTGCCAGCGGCACCACGTGGGAGCTCCACCTCCCCGGGACAGAGCAGACTTTGGCCCTGCTGCCCTGGACATTCAGACCTTGCCCTCCTGTGCTCTGACTCTTTGTGAAGCCTCTGGACACGGCACTGACTGCTCCGGGGACCGCACACTCCGCAGGTAAACGGGTGGAAAATGTGTATTCCCGTTATTTTTTGGTGGATCCTGCTCGGCTGGTGCTGCAGAGATGAGTCCCTGTTCCAGGTGGAGGAGGTGACTGTGCTTCCCGTGGGTTATGAAACCACGGCAGATGGGAAGCAGCTCCCCTGTGCCGTTCCAATGACTCATCCCCTCATCCCTCTGTCCCGGCAAATGTCAGCCCCGCTGTTGTCACAGCAGAGATGCTGGACTTCACCTTGTCCGAAAAAAAACCAACTTGTGGGCTGGAATTTATTCCTGCTCCCAGAACCAGCCGAGGATCTGCACTCCCAGCCCTTCCCCAAAGGGATCGTTGTCAGCTCCCTGTCCAGGCAGTGACCACGGGGCTTTTCCAAGGCAGGAAAGCGCTGTCAGCAGGGAATCAGGGGGTGGAAAGGGGCTGCAGCTCCTCTTTGCAGCCAGAATTTACCCACAGCCGTTCTCCCAGCCGTGCCTGGAAGGGTTTGGGGTGGTGGCATAGCCCCAAGGGTGACAATGGTGTGAGGATCCAACCTTGCACTCCTCACACCTGGCATTGCTCCCTGGAATTGCTGATTCCCATCTGTTTTATCCGTGCCCATGCCAGTGGCCGGGAAGGATTGGGAGCGCTCAGAGTGGGTTTGGGTCGCTGGGAATGGAGGGTTCACGGTGTCCCTCAGGAGATGGAGCTGTGGTGGGTGCTCCTGCCGCTCCCTGGCTGCTCAGCCCGTGCCTGGCGGGAGGCAGAGGAGGATCCCGAGGCTGTGCCGCCCTGTCCCGGGGCACCACACACCCGGAGCTCCTCGTGCCAGGTGAGGAGCGCGGCCGTGGCAGCCGAGCTGCAGCTTTTCTGCTGGCACAGCTAGGGGTGGAGACACATTCCTCAGCCACATTCCGTGATTCCAGCGCCTGGGCAGAGCTTGAGGAGGACCTGGGAGTCCAGGGAGACCTGGGAGGCTTTACAAGGAACGCACATGAGGAGCTCAGCCCTCTCCTACTGCTCTGGCAGTGGAGCTGATGTTTCCCCGTGGTGTTCCCAGCTTGTCCAGCAGCCCCAGCACCGCCCTTTGAGCCCTCACCCCTCGCAGGAGCCGGAGCCATGCGCGTGGCCGTCATCGGGGCCGGGGTGATCGGGCTCTCCAGCGCTCTGTGCATCCACGAGCAGTTCCACGGCCTGGTGCCCTCCCTGCAGCTGGAGGTCTACGCTGACCACTTCACTCCCCACACCACCAGCGATGGGGCAGCCGGGCTGTGGCAGCCCTACCTGAGTGACCACGGCAACCTGCAGGAGACGTAAGGCAGGAGGGAGGAGGAGGAGGAGGAGGAGGATGGAGCCGTGTCCCTCTCCCCGTGTGCCGTGAGCTGCCCTGGCACAGCTCCGTGGGGCTGGCAGAGCCACCACTCTCCCTCCCGTTCTCATCACAGGCTCTGGAATAAAGAGACGTTCGATTACCTGCTGGGGCACCTGCACTCCCCAGCAGCCAAGGAAATGGGACTTTTCCTCATTTCTGGCTACAACCTGTTCACGGAGCCGGTGCCGGTGAGGAGCAGGGCACAGCCAGGGCTGGGCAGGGCTCCAGCTCAGCGGCTGCCTGGGGTGGGCAGAGCTGTGCTTCCTCCCAGCCAATGCTTCCTAATATTTCCAAGTTTGCCCTGTGGCAGTGCCTGGCACACGGCGTTTTCTGTGCTCCCGAGGCAATATTGGTGTGAGGAAGGGTCTGAGGGTGGGAGTGACAGAGCCTTTCCAGCTGCACATCCCCCTGTGTCCCTCTGGGATGGGCTGTGTCCTATGAGCCCCCCACAGCTTCTGTCCCGTGGTGATCCCAGTTCATTGATGACCTCAGAATTCTTTCTCTGCCATAGGACCCATCCTGGAAGAACATTGTCCTGGGATTCAGGAACCTGACGCCAAAAGAACTTGAGCTCTTCCCTGGTTACAGGTATTTTTCAGTCAGTTTTTTGGAGAATCGGGTAGGACAGTCCTGGATACCTCCCTGGCATGGGGCAGTGGGACAAAAATCTGCAGGCATAGAAATGATTTCACTTCCTTAGAGCTGCTTCCCTTAAAATGTGTCAGATACAGCTCAAATGGCCAAAAAAGCAGCAGCCCAGCACAGAAACCATTCCAGCTCCTCTCTTACCTCACCCGTGTCAAAATGGGGCAGGAAAACCAGCAGAAGGTGTTTTATGCTGTGAAAAGGGGGAGGAAACCTTGCACTCATTGTGTGAGGAGGGTCCCAGGGGGAGCTGTGGTCCCAGATCCACCGTGGCTGTGGGGAATGTTGGGGCAGGAGGCTCCTGCAGGTCCTCACAGCCTCCTCTCCTCCTGTTTCAGCCACGGCTGGTTCAACACGGCGCTGATGCTGGAGGGCAGGAGTTACCTGCCCTGGCTCACCAACAGGTGAGTGCAGCTGTTCCTGCTTCCTCTGGCTGCAGGTGTGGATTTTCATCCTGCACTTCAGGATAAGGGAGGCAGGGATGCATCCCTGGGAAACAGGGAAAAGGGTCGGGATTCCTGCTCCTTGCCCCAGCAGGGTAAGAGTGTCCCCACTTTAACAGTGAGCCCAGGAGTGTATTTTAATTAGAAATTAATGGAATACTTGGAGCTGCATCCAAGTGCTTTTGGCTTTGGAAGAATTTGGGACTTGATTTCATTCCTGTAATTTCTAATGCTGAGCAGGTGTCCCTGGTATTGAACATTCGCTTTTAATTTGCCAGTAACAAATGAACTTGTGCTTCCCAGGCTGACGCAGAGGGGAGTGAAGTTTTTCCATAAGAAGGTGGAGTCTTTCCAGGAGGTGAGTGGGGATGTGGAGCCAGGGCAGAGGGCACAGCCCCATCCCAGAGTGGAAAAGCAGCATCCAGCAGGCACGAGCTGCTCTGGGATATTCCTTGGCACGAGTAATGGAGCAGGGGACATGGGCAAGACTATGCCAAGACCCAGGAAATAAATCCTACCTGGAAAGATAAAGGATCTTGGGCATTGAGAGGTGGCTGAGAGGGGATGGGGTAGAGCATTTATCCAGCATGGATTGACAGCTTTCCCTGGAATGGCTTGGTGGCACACACGGGGTGTCAGCAGGAGCTGGCTGGTGAAGCCATGTCCTGGATCTGGCCCTTGTGGTTTATCCATTTCCTGACTGTTGGAAAGAGCCCTCAGCTCCTTTGGAAGCAGGAATGTCATGCCCCTGTGGCAGCATCCCGGTGTGCTGCTCCCAGCCGTGTCCCTCTCTCCCCAGCTGTTTGCCCAGGGTGTGGATGTGGTGCTGAACTGCAGCGGGATCCGTGCAGGGGCCCTGCAGCCCGACCCGGAGCTGCAGCCCGGCCGGGGCCAGATCATCAAGGTGAGCTGGGACACGCCTGGGGGCTTCCCAAAAACCCATCTGTTACCAGCAGGAGTGTCTGTGCCCTCTGGGGAAAGCCATGGGCTTCTGGCTGGACCCGCACTGGGATCATGTCCTGATTCCCAACAAACACTGATCGTGTGAAACCAACCAGGATCCCGTTCCTGGTTCAGCTGTGGGAACGCCCTCAGCCCCCAGCCTGTTTCTGCATAGGGTGAGGCCTGGGGGAGGTCAGAGGCATAATGCTGATAATAAAAAGAAATCAAATCTTTGGGAGAAGGGGATGGTTATTTGGGAAAACACAGATTCAGGCGAGTAGGAAGCTCCTACCTGCACTCCTGTCTTCCTCTCTTCCCAGGGAAGCCAGCACAGGGAACACAGAGCTAAGGGGGGTCCCAAATCCAGACCCCCGTGTCCCTCCTGCTGCCCCCTAAGCCTGGCACCCACTCTCCAGCTCTCCCTGACTTCCTCCCCTTCATCTCCCAGGTCCTGGCCCCGTGGGTGAAGCATTTCGTCGTCACTCACGACTTGAAATCCGGGATCTACAACTCGCCCTACGTCATCCCGGGGTAGGTGACAGTGGCTGAGGCAGGGCTGGCTGGCACTGGTGACATTCCTCTGTCAGTGTCCTCACAGCCCCGGCTGGGACACGGCTCCTGCTGGTGTCTGGCAGGTCTGGCTTCATCCCTGGTGCTTTTCTTGGCTGTGTGGGAGGAGAGCAGAAGGACGTGGGCAGCAAAGTGAGGGAGCTCCCGGGTGGCACAGAGAGCACCCTGCACCACTGTGCTTCCAGGTCCTGTCCTTTCCCAAGGACCAAAGCCCACCAGGGCAAACTCAGTCCTGGCCAAGTCCCCAGGACAACAAAACACTGACAGTGGAGTGGATATTTTGGTGGAAATCTTCTGTTTTCACGTTTATAGCCATTGTTTTTATCAATGGTGTGAACCAAACTGTGGTGGAGCAGCTCAGGGTGGGGAAGGGCACTGCTGATCCGTGCTCCCATAAAAACAAGGCAGGAATTCTTTTTACTTCAACAAAACCGACCCAGGAAAGTTCAGCCTTCCCCTCACTGTCCCCTGAGCTGCTGGTGAGCCTGGGGACATCTCATTTGCTTTATCATAGAATCATGGAATATCCTGAGCTGGAAGGGACCAAAATTGAGTCCAATCCCTGGCTCTGCCCATGGAGCTACACCATGGGATAAATAAATCCATCTGCTGTTCATGCCAGCTCTGCTTCCTCCCGAGGGCCAGCAGCGACCCTGTGCTGGCAGCGGAGAGGGGTCTTTAAGCTGGAATTTGAATGCTGCATCTCTGGCACTTCCTATTGTCCTGACATTTCAGGCTTAGTCAATAAGCCAGGATGTAAACAGGAGCTTTGCAGGCTCACAGCCCCCATGCAGCATATTCCGAGTGATTCCTGGTCACAGTCCCAGCCACAGATGAATTCCCCTGCCTGTGCTTGTTTTAGCTGGAGCTGTCAGAGCTGGGCACCAGGCTGGTCCCAAAGGAAGAGCTGGGTCCAGTGCTCACGTAGAGGACATGCCTGCTCTGCTAGAGGGCTCAGCTGGAGGCTCCCTCCTTTTGCTTTTGTGCTTCCCAAGGATCAAGCAAGATCTTGGAAGGGTCCAGCCAGTACAGACCCCTCCAGGCCCCTCCTCAGCCTTAACCTGCCTCTTGTCCTCTGTTAATCCACAGGGGTTTGGGGCAGCAGCAGCAGCAGCACCCGTCTGTTCCCTGTGTTCCCCTCTGGAGCCATCCCATTCCTTCCAGCTCTTCCCGAGCCAGGCAGGAGCAGAGCTGTTTGATAAGGATGGAATTATCTGTGTGCTTTGCCCAGACAAGGAAGGGCTGACAGGATTTAACGAGTGACTTTGCTCCCAAGTCCTGCAGGCACTGCTCTCTGCCTGCTCCGCGTGGGAGTTTCTCCCACGGGAATATTTTGCAGGATCCAACATCACACTCTCACAGTGTCCCCCCGTGTGGTGGCCCCACAGGGGACAGCTGGGGACAAGTCACCACCGTGTGTCTCCTTTGGCTCCCGGTGCAGGAGCGAGTTCACGGTCCTGGGAGGGGTTTACCAGCACGGCAACTGGAGTGAGGAGAACAGTGCCAAGGATCACAAACTCATCTGGGACAGCTGCTGCCGGCTGCTCCCGGCTCTCCAGGTGGGTGACCCGACTGCCAGCATGGGGCACGGGGAGCTGGCAGGTTTGGGATGCAGGAATGGGCACCGGGACAAACCACAGGACCTCGATGTTTCTGTGAGTTGGGGGTTCCGTGTGTCCATCACGGACACCCGGGGTTCTTCCTCCTGGCTGAGACTGAGGCAAGGTTTGTCATTGACAAGGGATAGTATTTACTCGTGTAGCTGGTAAAAAGTAGAAGCAGAGCTTTGGGAGGTCCCAGCCCTTTGGTTGTGGTGTCCCCACACCTTCAGAGAAGGGCTGTGTGGGGTGGGGCTGCTTTGTGTCCACTCCCAGGGCTGCTGTTATTCCCTGGATTAGCAGGAAAGGCGGCTTTGGCACAGGGATCTGCCTCAGCTCCAGGCTGGCACTATGACCCCAAATTTTTCTGCCTGGAGCTGCTGCAAGGTGGGGAACCCCCCGTCCCCGCTCATCTCGGGGCTTGCCTGGTGCCGGGAGGTTTGGCTGGTGTGATTCCAAGGAATGCTGTGCAGTATTGCAGTGTTGTGCTTTTGCTTCCAGAAGGCGAAGGTCGTCGGGGAGTGGAGCGGCCTGAGACCAGCACGGCCCTCGGTCCGCCTGGAGCGGGAGAGCATCCGCCTCGGGAATCTCCAGGCAGAGGTACCCGCACAGCCCCGGGGGCTGAGTGCAATTAATGACGGTGTTAATTGTGCCCAGGGAAGTGATAAATAAGCCCTCGCTGTCCCGTGATTGTCCGTCGCTCCATCTCCCCACCGACTGCGAGGGAATCTTTGAGCCCAGGGATAAATGTCGGAGATTGTGACACAAATTATTGATGTGGCCGCCCCATCCCTGGAAGTGCTCAGGGATCGGTTGGAGAGGGCTTGGAACAACCTGGGCTAGTGGGAGGTGTCCCTGCCCACGGCACGGGGTGGGACTGGATGAGTTTTGGGGTTCCTCCACCCCATCCTGGAATTCTGCGTTTCCCCCGCAGGTGATTCACAACTACGGCCACGGCGGCTTCGGCATCACCATCCACAGGGGCTGTGCCATGGCAGCGGCGCGGCTCTTCGGGAGCATCCTGCAGGAGAGGAAACAGCCGGGCAGCCCCCCAGGGCCCCGCCTGTGAGCTCCGGCCCCTCTGGAACGTGCGACAGCGGTAGCGTAGGAATCACAGCAGAACGCTGGGAATGACACAGGGATACACACACGGGCTGCTCCCCCCGTCTCATTCCCAGGTCGCTGCCGCTTTCCAGATGGCCCCGCTCCCTCCACAGCCTGCCTGCAGGAAGGGCTTTCAAACATGGGCTCATGACCCGCGGCAAAGCGCACCGAGCGCTGTCTGGGGGCAGCTGCGCGGGGCAGGCAGCGCTCAGCCGAACCCCGGGCGGTCCCGCAGTCCGTCTGCACCAGGGGACGGCATCTGAAACGGAGCTGGGGACACCTGAGGTCTCTGCTGGCCGCTCCAACACCCGGTGTGTAATTAGATTTACAGGCTCCCCCCCAGGAGGCAAAAGCTCCTTAGTGGGAAGAAGCTCTGAGGCTCCCAGGGAAGGAGCAGCAGCAGATGCCCGGGTTACGCCGCTTTTCCTCACATTCCTGCCAGGACAGAGCTCGGCCTGCAGCACCTGCTTAGTGTAGCTGGCACCAGACAGCAGCACTTGCCTAAAACGGCCTCTCCAAACGATGTTTTAGCAACAAAAGCAACTTGTTCCAGCCGCGTGGACTTGCCAGGCTCTATATATAGCAGAGAGCATCAGAAATAGCTCTTCTTGTCCCTAAAACTCCCACGGGCCCCTCAGCTTCCCACTTCTCCCAGCTGTGGGACACGGCTCGGAGAGAGGGGCTGGCTGGGGAAGGGCTCTGCCTCCCAGGAGGAGGAGCAGGGCTTTCTGCAGTGTTCAGGGATGCTGTTGGGGACCCAACAAACCGTTCTGAAGATACAGCCTGGCTGATTTCCCCATGCCACGTGCCTTTCCTGCTCTGCCATCCCAGACAGGGCAGCGGCTGCTGAGGAAAACTCAAACCCAAAGGCTGTTCTGAGCCCAGCCCAGTGCCTGGCTCACTCTCCTGTGGGGATCAGGCAACTGTTCCTCCCTCATCCCTGCTGCAGCTCCTCTCTCCTGCTGACTCCACGTGCCAGGAATAGCTCAGCAGCCTGGGCCATGCTCCTGGGGAATGGGGGATGCCAGAGTTCATCTCCATGCTGTGCTCAGCAAACAGAGCAGGGCACGGGGAATCAGGAGCCACTGCCATGCCCAGGCTGTCCAAGGAGTTTCCAGCTTCCCTGGTAGCTCACCTGAGATATTGGAGTCACTGGGTAAAATCAGGAAAAGGGTAGGAAAAGGAAAACAAAGGCTGGAGAAAATTCCCTGGTAATTGACACGGAACTCAGTGATCCCACCTCAGGAGAAGCCATTCAGGGGAACTGGAGCCCCTTGGTTTCACTTATTTCAAATACGAGACAATCAGGAGCACATTCTCTGCTGTAAATCCAGCCCCACGTGGGTGATTTTGGGGGAATTCTGCAGGACAAGCAGGGATGTAGGAAATCCTTGTACACCTGGCAACAAGCAGCTGATCCTTGTGATCTCAGAGCCTACAGGAGCCACTGCCCTGTGACCTCACAGGGCCCCCTGGCAAACAGGAAGGAGCTGAGCTGTGATTTGATTTGCAGGTTAATTCTGTTTGTTTTCTAAAGGCCACAATTTAATCTGTGTGACCAATACAGGGAACATTCAAAGCTCTTGTGTGTGATGCTTCTTCCTCTTAGTGATGGCACAGGTAGAGCCTCAAATGCTGATTCCATAGAAATGTCCCAGGAGATCATCATTCCATGTCTCCACACACATTTTTCCTAAACATTTCATCCTGGAGGAGCAGGAGTCATCACTCCAGATTCTGGGCAGACCAGGGAATGTGGAATTTCATCGTGTGGAGGTCTGTGGTTGCTGACAGTCCCCAGGGCATTAAGAATTCACAGAATTATGGATTTGGGTGGGAAGAGACCTTGAAGCTCATCCAGTGCCACCCCTGCCATGGACAGGGTCACCTTCCACTATCCCAGGGTGCTCCAAGCCCTGTCCAGCCTGGCCCTGGGCGCTTCCAGGGATGGGGCAGCCACAGCTTCTCTGGGCAAACTCCCCATGGAGGGATTGAAGTTCACTCCTGAGGCCAGGGAGGGGTCAGGGAGTCAGGGAGTGGGGTCTGGACAATTCCTGCGTGTCCTTTGACACACACAAAACACCACCTCCTCCTCAGTCCAGTGTCAGCACATTTTAGCAACTCCCAGTTCCCCACAAGGATCTCCTGTGACCCAGAACAAAGCTGGAAGCACGTCAAGTATCAGGGAAGTGAGCAAACAGCAGCTCTGGCATTTGGGAAAACTCCTGCCAGAGCTCCAGGAGCATTGAGACAACGCTCTCAGGAATGCACAGGGTGGGATTGTTGGGGAGCTTGTGCAGGGCCAGGAGTTGGACTGGACGATCCCTGTGGGTCCCTTCCAGCTCAGGATATTCCATGATCCTGAGAATAAGCTTTAGAAATGCCCGAGGACACCAAAGAGTAACCACAGAAGAAGGAATATTCCCCCCCAGCATTGCTTCAGCCACACAAACCCTTCTAGTTCCCAACTGTTTCCATTCCCAGGAGCAAAGCCCTTCATCCCAGGCTGGGAGAAGGAAGATGGATGCACTCTGGGATGAGAACAGCCTGCATTGGCATGAGAAGGATTTGCAGCTCGTTAATCATTTTGACTCATCCTTGAACAACCTCCTGCCTGCAAATTACTGGACATCAAAATAAGAATATCAGTGGCTGGGCAGAGGAAAACAGGGTTAGGCACTTAATTAGGGTTTAGAAAAATGATAGGGAAACGAAAGGTTTATATTAAAATGTAAATTAGTAGAAGGAACTCTCCCTGCCCCAAAGTCCAGACACATATGGAGCCACCTGATGCCAAACTGGCTGGGGTTTAGTGTCCAAACCGAATTAAATATGAAAATCAATTAAAGATGTAAGAGAATTTAAAAAGTCATAGAATCTTAGAATGGTTTGGGTGGGAAGGGACCTTGAAGATCATCCAGTCCCACCCCCTGCCATGGGCAGAAACACCTTCCACTATCTCAGGTTGCTCCAAACCCCATCCAGCCTGGCCTGGAACACTGTCAGGAATGAAGCATCCACAATATTTTGCTGTAGTGAGGTTACTTACAATGGGAACAGGAATCCTGTGACTTCTCTTTACATCTAAATACACAAAACAGACAGAAAATGAGTCAGACCTGCAGAGTGCTGAGCCCAAACTGGACATCAAACCTCTGAACACCAAGACAAAAAAAATTTGCAAAATTATGACCCCTCCTAAACATCCCCCAGAACAGCCAAAAACTTATTTCCTGAAAAAACTATTTATTTGTTTAACATAAAATATCTAATGTGGACTTCAACTCTCCAATGCCGCGTCGGGAAGAAGAACCAGAGGAGTATTTTACAACAAGCTTGAGATACACCAAGTTTTTCAACATTAAAATGTAAATCCAGCTTAGAAACTGTACATTCAGACATGGAAACATTCACTGCTCTTTCGGCAAGTATTTGGGAATAACAAATCATCCCATCCAAGCACTCTTGGGGAATTACGTTCCCACGCCATCTTGGCACGTTGATATCTTGGCCACTTGGCAAATATTAATCCCACAATGCTGTTTGAATTCCAAAGGATCTCACTTTCCAGTTGGAAATGAAGCAGTTGCAGCAATTCCTCCTTCACTGGTGAAAAAGACTCAGTGTGGAAAAGGATTCTTTGGAAGTTTCTTTTGTACCTAAAAGGTGCTGCCCTACTGATAAAATCTACTGGTGGTGATTTATAAGTGGTGTGTGACAACCCCAGTGTTCTCAGTGAACAAGGAAAAATGGCCTTCTCTTATTAATTATATGCAAATTCCTGCAAATCCTGAATTCCAGCTCATTTTCTTCAGTGCCCAACAGGCTCCTGCTGAATTCAGCCAGGTGGGATGAGCTGTGGTGGGCTCCTACCTCTCTCTTTCATTCAGCTGATGCAAAACCCAGGGATATCCATGGGAGATTTTCCCAGATTTCAGTGAGCTTTGGATCAAGCTTTAACAAAATCAAAGATCCAGCAGCCCCAATCCTGGTATTTCTATGGTTGAATAGATGTTTTTAGTGCAGAATTCGTAAAAAGTGAAAAGCAAAAACGCCTTCCATTTTTTGGTTAACACTGTAAATGTCACAGGTTAAAACTGACCTACTCAACAGCATGGAAAATGCTGCATTCCCTATAAACCTTTACCTGGGAAGTAGCTTTTCTGTAGGATCCAGGTGTGCATGAACAGATAAACTTCACCTATAACTCTCTGAAGGCTGCTGAAAGCAATTCTTTAAAACTCCTGCATATTCACCTAAAAAAAATGAAGTGAGGTGTGAACATTAACCCTGGGAAAGCAGAATTTTAACCCAAGGCATTGAGTAACAAACTGGGCCATGGGGTGGGTTCCTTCAGGCCAGGCCTGTCCTGCACTTTGGATTCTCTGCCACCTCCACCCAGGCTCAATTCCAGAGTTTTGGGATGCAAAGACAGCTCATGGCAAGGCCGAGGAGGGAGGCAGGGGAGCACCTGGGGGACTGGAATGGCCTCGAGGGCCTCCACCAGCAGGAGGATGAGGATGGAATTGGAATGTCAGAGCTGTCACTGAGGGGTGAACAAGCTGACTGTGCAAAGGCAAACCCACCTCCAGCAGATCCCAGCCCAGGAGGTTTTCCAGCCCACTGGACACACGTGTGGGATAATATCTCATTAAACCCATCCAGGATCTGCTTCCTCGCTGCTGTGTCCATACCCAGCACATCACAGGGCCAGGCCAAGGGAAAGCAGAGAGGTTGTGGACTCCCCATCCCTGGAAGTGTTCAAGGCCAGGTTTGGATGGGGCTTGGAGCAACCTGGGATAGTGGAAGGTGTCCCTGCCCGTGGCAGGGGGTGGGATGGGATGAGCTTTAAGGTCCCTCCCAACCCCAGTCCCTCTGGGATTCTGGTATTCCATGAAACAAGTCCCTCTGGCTCTGCTCCAGGCTGCCCTAGGCACACAGGGAGAATGAATGACCCAACTACAGCCTGGCACAAGGAGGTGAACAAATGAGTTGTGGTTGCTGTCAGTGCCATGAGAGCCCTGGCTGCTTACTGGGATCCACTGGAGCTTGAGCTTGCTGGAGAGTGAGGACAGAGGGACAGGGGAGACAAAGGGAACCAACCCAGCTGGAACACACAGGGTTCTGTGCCTTCTCCCACAGCTGAGCCCAGGGATCCCCTGGGAGCTGAATTCATTTTCATCTCGCTGGGAAAAGCCAGGTTTGCCTGTTTCCACCAACCATTTCTGGAATCCTTCACTGAGTCACCACCCTCCAGTGGGACTGGATGGACACTCGGTGCCTTGGCAAACTTTGTTCTCAGCAGAACACATCCCCCCACAATATCAACAACCTCCTTGGCCTTTTCCATCAGCCTGAGTTTCCTGGGTTTCTTTAAGGAATTCTCCACTCCTATTTTCCCCCCAGTCTCCAAACAAGCAGCCTGGCACGGTGGAGCATTGCAGTGACCCCAGAGCTGTGACCCTCAGTGACAGCCAAGCCCCACAGTGCCCACTTATACTGCACCAAACATGGACTTGGAGACCTATTCCTGACCCCAGGAACAGGAATTGTTTCCCAGGATACTTCAAATATTCAGCTGTAAAAACGTGCTGCACATTTCCCTGCGTTCAGGCGAGACACCTGCTCAGACAGACCACAAACCCCACTGCTCCCACAGCCTCACCAAGTCCATCTCACCCACACTTGGCTGTGTGTCCCAAGGTCTGGAATCCTGAAAACACACTGAGACCTGGCTGAGGCACATCTCAGATCCTTACACATTCCCACAAACTCTGCCACAGACAGGTTTGTGACAAACCAGATGAGCTCGTCCTCACCTGAGCTCCGTTACATTCCCTGACAAGAGCGGGATCATCCCTTGTGGAGCCACACCTGAAGGAGGGATGTTCCTCATCCAAAGTCACTCCAGATGGGCTCTTCCCGTGGTTTTGTTCATTTATTCCAGCTACATTCCTTTGTCACCTGCAGCCAATGTACAATCAGCAGGAAAGGTCCTGCCCAGTTCTCAGGGAGCGGCTCCATCCCAACGGCAGCACTTCCATCACCCCACCGTGAGGTGTGCCCAGGTAAAAGCAGCAGGGACACGCCTGGATCCACGCAGAGAACCACAGGAGTGAGAACCTCCTCACTCCAAGCAACAGACAGAGAGCTCAAGGTCCCTGGCAATGCCAGAGAAGTCCAATTCTGCTCCAAACCGTGAGGATTTACACCTTGGAGGTCTTTTCCAACCTTACTGACTCTGTGATTTACATTCTGCTACAAGGTCCCAGCTCTGCAGCAAACACCACCCTCCCTGCTCCAGCTGCCCACCTGGGATGGGAGAAAGAGCCAGGAATTACTCTCCAAGCAATCCACTCCTGTTAATTCTCCAGGAACAGAAGCCCACTGGAAAGCCCAGACTGGTTTGCCAGAACCACATTTCGGTGGTGGTTTTGATGGCTGAAAGTGCAAGGCAGGCATTTGATCCGTTGTGTAGGGCAAGGAATCCACCCTGTGCCAGGCCAGGGCCACACTAAATATGAACCTCTTGGATTTCGGCATCAAGAGCTCAGTGCTTTAATGACAGCTTATGCTGGGCTGCAGTCACTTGGCATTTGCTTGGCACGGGACATTTTAAGCTGAAGAGCTGACCATGCAAGCACGACAGACTGAAGAGAAACCCCTCCTGTTAAACTTCCCAAGGATATCTGGATCAAAAGCCTCTCCATCCAGAGAGTTTGTATGAGTGTGAGCAAAGAGCAGCAGAAACACAATTTGCTGAGGTTCAACCCCAAATTCCTGCAGTTGGACACGTGACGTTGGCAGTGGTGGTGGTCAGCTTCCCATGCTTCGGGCTCGGAGGTTTTGTGAGACACATCTTGCTCCTGTCCTTCATTCTTCCAGCAGGTCTCCATGTCCCCTCATTCCTGCAATTCCCCTGGGGAATGAGACCCTCTGCCCACCATCTCCTGGCCCCACTCCTTGTGGCTGGACTCCTGCAGGCCACGGCCCTTGGTCTCGATGGGCAGGAAGCAGGAGGCCAGGGCAGCCAGCAGGCAGCAGCCACTGTAAACCACCAGAGTCAGATAGACTGAGGATTCCAACATCACCTGCAGGGAAAAGGCAAAACAGCACCTCAGCTTGGAAACACAGACACTGATGGAGCAACAGGAATTTGAATTGTAGCGTTGGGGAAAAAGTTTAACTTGAAGGGCAGCTCATGGAAAGGGAGAGGGATGTTTTAGTGCCAGGATAAGGGACAGTGGTTTTAAGCCTTCAGAGGGCAGGATTAGACTGGATTTTAGGAAGGAATTCTTCCCTCTGAGGGTGGGGAGGCCCTGGCACAGGCTGCCCAGAGAAGCTGTGGCTGCCCCATCCCTGGAAATATCCAAGGCCAGGTTGGTCAGGGCTCAGAGCAACCTGGGATAATGGAAGAAAAGCAGGTTCTCCATCCTCTTCATAGAATCATGGAACGGTTAAAGCTGGAAAAGACCTCCAAGACCATCAAATCCAAGCTTGCTGTGCCTCCAGTCTGAGAGGAGAAGGGATTTACCTGTGCAATGAACGGGGTGATGAGGGCTCCCACCCTGGCCATTCCACTGCACGTTCCCAGGCCCAAAGCACGAGTGGCTGTGGGATAAACCTGTGGAGAAAACATCATCCCATCAACCCCAGTGGGAAGTTTTCCTCCTTCCACTCCTAATGGGAATTAGTAAAGGGTGCCACAGCCCATTCTGTTAGACCATGACAATGGGATCTACAGCTCCAGTCTGGGGTGAGGTCCACTGGGAACAGGTCATCAAAATCACTTTTCCACCCTGTTCTCATTCCCCTTGAATATTCCCACGACCAAAACAAGCTCCTTACCTCAGGAGTGTAAACATAAGCAGCCTGAAATCCTCCTGAAATAAAAGCTCTTGCGATGAAGAGCAGCACAGTAAGAACATTTCTGTGAGAAGAGAAAGGACAGCAGAGTTTGGCAACGTTCAGTACAATCTGCTGGGCTCACTTGAAATTCACTTTTACTTCCCTCCCAAACTCTGGTGAGAAAATCCAACCCCAGCCTTAAATCAACCATCCCACGGCTTTTCAAACCACCCCTCCCAGTCCTGCCACCACAACCAAGAGAGGACATGGAGAAATCCTTCACTCCAGTTGTTCCCTGTGCTGGGCTCACCTTCCAACGCAGAGAAAGAGCAGGAGGCTGCAGAAGGAGAAGACAAGGAAGGACAAGGCCATGGTTTTCTTGCGGCCGATGCGGTCGATGATCCACAGGGTCACCAGCACACCTGTGGGAAGAGACCAGGAGTCCCTTGGGAATTGAGCAAAGAGGGGCTGCAGCACATTTCACACAGCCTGGCTGGTTTAGATTGGAAATTTTGGTCTCTCTTTCCAATCCTTTGCTGGCCCCAGGCAGGGCTGCAGGATGGATTGCTCCTGGTGTCGTATGAAAACAGGAATTCTGTGCCCCAGCTCTGAGCTCCCAGACCCACAAATCCACATTCCCACCCAGGGATTACTGATGTGAATGCCTAAAACACCTCCTTATGGCTCACTGGGAGAACTTTTGTTCAACTTCCGGCCGCCATTCCCTGCTGGATTTAAGGGCTCTTTAGAACATGGTATTTTCTTTCCATTTAGATGTTGCCACTGAATTATTGCTCAGCTGCTTTTTGATAGGGAACAGATCAAGCTCAGTAAATCTCACTGTGCTAAGTTTTCCCTCCAATGCAATTTTCCCAGATGCTTTTGAAAGCTGCTGCACAGCAGGAGTGGGGATTATTCCAGCGTCATCTTCAGAGGTATCCTGTCAATATTTCTCACTCCCACCTCAGTGCGTGTGAGGATCAAACCAAGCCTTTCAGCCACAGCACCATTCCAAGGTTTTTTCTGGATATCCTTCCCAAAATGACTGCTTGGCAGCACACTCCTCTCAGGAATGACTGTGCATATTTATCAGTCATGCCTGCAAATTATCATTAATTAAATGACTTCTCCTTGAGTTTTTAGCCTGAAATTATGATCCAGAAGAGTGAAAATAACCTGATCCCTGTCTCTGGTGTTGTTTCAATCAGATTAACACTGATCCATCTGAAGGATCAATGCCTGTTTCACACTACTTTGCTTGTCCTGTGCCAGACTCCATTGAAATTCACTGGAATTGCCTGTAAATCACAGGATCAGGGCTGAGGCTGGACACAGAGATTTAGGGAGCAAGTTCTCCAAGGATTCACTGTACCCACCATCCTTTAAAACACTTCTGGAAAGTCATTTATGGAAATTCCAGTGTTTCTGCCCATTTGGTTTAGTTGGTTTTCCTCCTCCTGAAGTGCTGCTGGGTTGGACCCCACAGCCAGAGGGGCCATTCCAGAGCAATGACTGATTTCTTCCGGAGTGATCCCTGGGCAGGGAGGATCCACAGCCACAGCAGGAAGCTCTGAGTGCTGTGGGAAGCATCAGGCCAGAAATCCCAGTCCCATTGCTGGGGTCAGAGCCCATTCCCACACCCTGGGCCATTCCAGGGAAAACCTGGTGCTTCTCATTGCTCCTTACCAGGGAATTCTGACAGGGTTGTCCAGAGCAGGTCGGTGTAATCTTCCTCTGTCAGGTACTCACAGGTCAGGCTGCACTTGGCTTTCACTTCCTGCCTTCTGCTGGATACTGTAGGAATTAAAAAAAACCACAAAAATTTAATATATTTTAAGCAAACTCTTCCCTGTTTACCTTGCTGCTGTGTGTCTGTTACTGCTGAAATTTAGGAAGGGATGGACTGGAAGCACTGGCATGGATTCACTGCACCCACCATCCTTTAAAACACTTTGCAAAGTCGTTTAGGGATAGAAACTCAGGTGATTCTGCCCCTTTGATTTAATTGTTATTCTTCTTCTGAATGCCTGATGTGCTGCTGGGATGGAATCCAGAGTCAGGGGGGCACTGGAGAGCAATCCCTGGTGATTTTACCTGGAAACACCGAACATTTAGAATGTTTTCTGTGACAGGATGTCTCAGCTCAGTGACAATTCCACCTCCTTATCAGCTGCACAGCCTGAATTCTTTTCCAGTCCAGGGCTCAGGACAGAATTAACTCCAAGAATTCAGTTTCTCCCAACACACATTGGGATCCCAACACTTCCTGCACTCTGAGAATACTGAATAACCCCATGTCCTTACGAAAACCAGGGTTTTTAAGGGCTGCATCCTCCTCTGGGGAGGCAAACCTGAGCCAGAGCTCTCAGAGCTCATCACTGCTGTTCAGCCCTGGGATCTGGGGCTGCTCCAACCCTCCCCATCCTCCTTTTGTAATTTCCCAGCTTTCAGGTAGTTTTCCCTAATTACAACTGTTCTGAATGCAATCATTCCACCCCTGGGGATCCAACTGTTCAAGCCTCCTCTTAACTCAGTCAAAGCACCTTTTTTTCTCCCCAGAAAAATTCTGCAACACAAAGGATGTTGATTTCCCACCATTATCTTTTTTCTCAGCAGGTTTTCCCATCTTGAGAACCCAGGAGCTCCACAGCAGCAGTTTCTCTCTCTCAGAACTAATTAGACCTGTCAAACCTGCAAACTTATATTTATTCAATCACTTTTTTTATCAAGGAGAACAGATAACAGGTCTGCCTTGAAGGTTGTCTTGCTGTTTTACATTTTGGGCTCCAAACCACTGCAGGACCTCTCTGCACTGGGCAGAGGTGAGGAAATATTTAAAATAAAATCAACTTAAAACTCAGCCACATTCCTTTTCCAAACCAACAGCAGAAGGTGATCTAATAAAAGATATTCCAGCAGTTTTAACAGGAGATTTTAGAAAGAAAAGATGGAGCAATACTCACTGCTGCAAACATCTCCTGCTTGGAAAAGCTCTGTAGTTAATAAAACTAACCCATAATATGAAAAAGCATTGGAAAACCTGCAAGGAAGCAAATGAGAGAAGAAATTTCAGCTGGTCCAACTTAGATGACACAACACGAATCCAAAGTCCTACCTCAAAGCTATTTCCTAGCAGCATTCAGAGAATTAAAGGGCAATTTGATTGGGAGTGGTTGGGTGGTTGAATAAATTACAAATCAATACAGGTTGGGTTGTTTTGTTTGGGTGGTTTTTTTCTGAGGAGGAAGTTGCTGTATTTGAGTGAAATCCCTTCAGTAAAAGCCATTTAGAGCTGTGCTGGCAGTGAACCTCTGGGTTTTCTCTTACCAAATAAACCAGAGCAACAACGTGGTCCAGCGGAAGTGGGGGGTGAAAAGGTCCCTCATTTTGCCCCGGTCCTCCTGTTGGGAACAACCAGAAATTGGATGATGAGGGACAGCTAAAGTGTCAAATTCCATCCTGTCTCATGAGCTCAGATCTGGGAATTCTCACTGAGCTCCTCACCAGCCTCAAGGTTTGATTTTCTTTAATAACAGCGAGGTTAAATAACACCAATGCCCATTTTAAAGCTGCTTTAAATGAGAAATTAACTCTTCCTCAGTGGGAAAGAGGCCTAAATGATCAAAATTCATAGCTGAGACATTAAAATAGAACAGAGCATTGATTGTTTGCCCATAAACCCCCAGAGTTCCTTTGTTCTGGAGGTGCCTGTGACCTGCACGTACCTGTCTGGAAATCACCAGTTTTCCCAAGGGCATTGGAGCTCCATTTTCCGTGGCAATCCTCTTCAGAGTGGCCAGAGCTTTCTCCTGGTTCCCAGATAACACATCATACCTGGCACTTTCTGGCAGCCACTGAGGGAGCAAAGCAGGTCACACACAGAGGAGAGAGTCACAGCCAGCAATAAACACTCCAGGATTTTCCCTGGGGGATCTCAGCGACTCCAGCAGATTCTCACACAACAAAGGATTACAGAGCTTGAAGGATTCCAAGAATCATCTCATCAGCTTTCCCCACAAACTCAGAACCCTTTCCCTTCCATTCCTTTGGGTTTATCCTTGAGAAATGGAATTTTTTGGGATTTTTTGCAGTTTTTTTTACATTATCCCTTCCCTAGGAATGGCAGATAACAAGATGTTCTTGGCATTCCAAAATTGATGGGCTTTAAGCTCCTTTTAATTTAGAACGAGCTTGTGAGCACCTGGATAACTGGAGGTATTCCTGAAAAACTAAGGAATAATAAGGGCTGCTAAACCACTTGACAAAGGACATTTGTCTATGAGGAGACTGAGTGATTGGCAAATACATCACCCAATAAATAATAAAACATAAAATACATCACTGAAGCTCGGGTTTAACCTATCTCAGAATCTGACCTGCACTCTGCAGATTTTATCCCTGATTTGGGAGGATTTTAAAGTGGAAATTGATTCTAAAAGTGACAAAATCGAAGCAGCATTTAGGGAAAGAGCAACAGCTTTTGATAAAATGTTGATTCCACTGAGCTTAGTTGAAACAAATTCATTAAATTGCAGAGGGTTCCAGGCCTGATTTCACCAAATTCCAGTCCACCATTGTCCTCCAGCAATTACAGTCACATCAACACAGCTCTCCCTGGAATGTTTTTCCCAGCACCCTGTTGAAACTGCATTTTTTGGTCGCTATTTCAGTTATTTCACAGAAAACACCACCAGAGAGCTCAAAACTGCCCTGATTTCCTTCAGCTGGGTCCCAGAATGGGGTAGAGGAGTGGGAATTGCAGGAATGCACATGAATCCTCGAGGAATACCTACAAAACACAGGCCAGCAAAGAGCAGGAGCGGGAGGGCAGAAAGGATGAGGAGCCAGCGCCAGCCCAGCGTGGGCATCACCACCACTGCCAGGAGCACTTCAAACACAGTCCCAAGGGCCCAGAACACCTGGAAGAGGGAAATCCAACAGAAAAGTGAGGATGGGAGTGCTCCCAAGGCCTTCTCTTTGGAGCATTCCAGGCTGTGCTCCCCAGGGATGGCTGGAGAAAGAAATGCCACGGGTGCGAATTCTGCCTTAAAATATTCCAAGGACAAAATTCTGCCCTGTGTGACTTTTGGATGAAAATGTGGAGCTGAATTTAGCACTGAGTCTGTGGAGCTGTCAGCTCTCCAAATCCATCACTGGGTTGGAGATGAATGTCACTAGGAAATCATAGACTCCCAGTGCCCCCCTTGTGCTCGCTCTGCAGCCCTGGGTGCAAAATAATTTGGGAAAAGGCAAATTCTACACCAAGAGTGGAGTGTGACAGCAAAACTTTCTGCTGCTTTTGGAGCTGGGCTGGTACCAGAGCTCAGGAGTGGACAGGCAAGGTCTGGCTGCAGCTCTGAGGGGATTTCCAGGCAGGAGGATGGAAGGGATGTGACCAACAGCAGGATTTGTCCCTCGGGGATCAGAATACTCACCTCTATTAATAAAATGCATTTTGCTCTGGCTTTCATTGGAAGGAACTCAGCATATAAAGTTACCCTAAAAGAAGGAACAGAGAGGAAAATGTCAGGTTAGCACAGAGAGGAAAACGCCACACCAGACAGAGGCTCAAACATCCCCTTTGCCTTTCAACAGAACTTCCAAACTCAGAGCAGTAACTGAAACCTCTCCCTGTCCCCAGAGCCAGCCAGGCTGTGACACTGGGTCACATCCCCCTTCCACCCCAGAATAAACCCTTCAACACTGCAAGAGAGGACACAATTTGCTCTTTTTGTGTGGCTTTGTGACCCCACAGCTGTCAGTTAAATGCAGATCTTGATGCTGATGTTTTCACAGCCCTGCTCTGAGCCAGAGCAGCATTTTATCTGGCATTTTCAGTGTGGGCCATCAGGATTCAGCACAAACTCTTGCTGGGTAAAGTATTTCTTCAGGGCTTTACAACTGGCTCAGAGAACTCCTATCAGTCTCCTGTGCCAGGGCTCAATCCTCCAAGAGGGGAACAATTTCATGTCACTGGTATAAAATAATTTGCATTCTTTTATTGTGGGATTCAAAGAGCAACCACTGAGCCCTGCAGAGCCTTTGTTTCATGCCTGTGCCAAGGAGTGGTGGCACAGCTTCTCCAGGAGGATTTCCTGAGGAGGAATTCAGGCAGGAGCCAGTCCAGGTTCTGTCATCTCCTTCAAACTGGTGAGGTTTGGCTTTGCTGCTTTGCTCCTGCTCTGTTTGCATTCCATTGACTCAGCCTGTTCCTGCCTCCAAACTCCTCAGGCTTCCTTTGAGGTTTGGGACAAAACTCCTACTAATTTCACAAAGATTGGATTGATCTCTGAGGAGCTGCCCAGAACTCAGTTCATGGAAAGTATAAAGTTTCACACAATATTTCATTCAAGCAGTGATTTAGAGAACTCAAATCACATTTTGGGGGTAGCTCAGGTCTCTCTGCAGTGCAGAGAAAACAAGAGCTGGTGAATGACCCTAACAAAAACAAAAAAATTGGAATTGCTGGAGGCAGTCCAGAGGAGGAAATGACAAAGACACTCATCCCATGCAGATCCAGGCACTCACCTCCAAAGTCACACAGCCTGCTCAAGGATATTAGAGAGGAGCTACTTTTCCTGCTTCACCCATGTTTAGCCCTCTGTCAAATAAATCCCTGTTATAGTCAGAACAGGAAACAGACTCAGGGAGATGGGATCCACTTGGAGATCTGCAACTGGCTCTGGTTTTTCTCTGCTGAAGCCACAGGAGCTCAGTGAGCCAAGTCAAGTGGCTCTGGCTGGGCTGCATTTATCTGGGAGTGGCAATGGAAAAGCCACTGACTTCCCTGGGGAAGGGATCTGTGAGCCATCAATCCAAGTCAGACCCTGCCTGCTCCAAAATAGCACCTCCAGAAGGCAAAATATCAATTATTGATAAGGAGAAAAGACTACACAGAGAGAGAGAGAATGGCTGTACCCTTCCCTTTACATTTATAATTAAAAGCCCAGAGCAGGGTTATTTATTGCAGGTGGAAAATTTATGGATCCCTCTCTTCAGTGAAAGGAACCACACAGGGACAGAGAAATATCCTGACACTGCTTTTTCCTTCTGAGCCTTCAGGTGCTCCAGATTTGGGCTGTGTGGGTTTGGAATTCCAGCTCAGGGTGAGATGGAGGAGTTCAGGCTCTGACTGAGCAATAATCTGGGGTTTTACAATCAGAGTCAGGGCTCAGCTCTGCCTCTAAATGCTGCTGGTTTAGGTCATGACCTGCCCTGCAACAGGACCAGGGTTTGGGGTGGCTGAACAGAAACGAGACTTCAATTTGCCATGAGGATTTTATAAGAAAGAAGCAGAAATGAGGAGGTTTGGATTTGGGAATATTTACTTACGACTGAGGCACTCCTCCAATGCCAAAGCCCACCAGGCCCCTCAGCACCAGGATCCAGCTGTAAATGGGAGCAAATCCACTGAGGATTCCATAGTAGAGTGTCCACAGCACGCTGATCTTGAGGCCCTGTGTTCAGCAAGAGTTAAAAATCACTGTAACACAAACTAAAGTGTCAAACAGAGCTTCAAATGCCTTCTATTTCATAGGAGTTCAGTTCTGGAAGTGCTCAATGCTGCTTTGTACACGTGGACTGGGACATTTGTGAACAGAGAATCCTGGAATTTGGGTTGGAAGGGACCTTAAAGCTCATCCCATTCCACCCCCTGCTATGGGCAGGGACACCTTTCACTATCCCAGGTTGCTCCAACCTGGCCTTGGACACTTCCAGGGATCCAGGGGCAGCCACAGCTTCTCTGGGCAGCCTGTGCCAGTTACTCTGAAATGCCCACGCTGCAGGAATATTGGGATTTATCCCAGCAGGAGTTGCAGACTTACTGTTTTCCTGCCATACTGGTCGGAAATGTTGCCCCAGAGCGTGGAGCTGGACATCATTCCCACAAACACCACCTGTGAAACAGCAGGAAAAAAAAAAATCTTTCCCTTAACAACAAGTGAAAATTCAAGTGTGACAGACACAGAACATAAATTTTTCAGTGAAACCAGAACGTTTCAGCCCAGAACAGAGAGAGATGTGCAGGAGGTCAGGGAATGGTTTGGGTTGGAAAGAACTTTAAAGATCATCCAGCTCTCTCTGGGTTGGAGCAGGGAAGCAACAAAGCCTCCCTCAAGTCAGCTTTGAATTAAAAAATCCATCAGTGACAACCCAGACAATCCCAGTCTGGCCTGGACTGGGCACACTGGTATTGTGCCCATTGTGGGTCCAGCCCTGGAAGACACAGAGCACTCCAGTCCCAAGGAAAATATTCCTAAATAAAAGCTGAGGAGGTGTTGGTTGAGATCTGCAGGGCAGAGCTCTCCTCCAGTCCTCAGCAGGTCTCAGGTTGGAATGGAGATAAAATTACACCTTAAAAGTTTAGAAAAGTCTGAAGTGTGACAGAAAATACCCCGAGGCCTTTTCAGAGGTGACACTCCTGTGGCTGAGCTGCAAGAAGGACCCTCTGCATTCAGGGATGGGACATTCATGGGATTCAAGGACACCATTTCAATCTGCTTTAAATCAATTTAAACCATTTTACACAATCAAAAAAAAAAAAAAAGAATTAAAAGCTAAAGGAGAAAGAAAAGCAGTGAATAAAGTCCCTGCCTCAGCAGTGGCCTGTGCTGAGACAAGGGTTCCCAAATTTGTTTTCTCATCCCTAAAGGCATTGCAGGATTCCAACATCACAGCACCACACTTGGAGGTGTTGTTATAAGATCTTTGTTTCCAAAGATCACTGGATAATCCCAGAATTATTTAGGCTGGAAAAGACCTCTGAGGTCATTGAGTCCAACTTCAAAAACCAACTGTTTGTTCTCTCTCAGGTCTCTCAGTCTGTCAGAGAGCTTAAATGTGGGGAGAGAGAAAGATTTTCAAGCAAGGTAATAAAAATTTCCCTTTTTTTTTTTTTAATTAATCAAATGGTTTGAATTTTAGGATGAATCTGAGTGAATTCATAGATTTTCCTGGAAATTACATGAAACTTCAAGCCTGAAACTTGCAAAATGCCCTCAGTTCTCACTGAATTTCACGCCTTCAATCTTTAAAAAAAAATCCTATAAATCTTTTTTAAAAAACCCCTATAAACTTCCAAGCTGAAGGCAAGCTGCAAACACCACGAAGAGATTTAATTTTGGGGACACAAAGCAAAAAATCTGGGTGACAAAGATGGGAAAAGCTCAAGGGAAGACAGGAGCTGTCAGGTATTTTTCCTACCGAGGTGAGCAATGCAACCTGCCAGCTGGGTAAGCGCCACTCACAGTGCAGCTGAGGAGCAAGGATACTTAAAATCATCATTTCCATGGCATCTGCCATCTGCAGGGGGGGAAGAGAAAGCAAAATCAGCAACTGCCTGGAAATCAGGTGGATTTAGGAGTCAATAATAGGCCCTGGTGACATTTCCGTGCCGTTCCCGCCTCGCGGTGGAAGGAAACCACATTTCACATTTCACATTTCACCTCATTGCTGACTGTCAGCACGTTTAGTGGCTCTGGCAGAGAGGATCCAAACAGCCAAATGCAAAGGTTTTGAGGAGGTTTGGGTGGTCAGTGACTCAGCTTCAGTCACTGCATTGTGCAAATTCCACCTTTCAGCCCCTTCGCACATGGAGTCAATCAGAGCTGTTTGATACCTTGTAATTTATTCCCTTAAATGCTCCTGGGTTTGGATAGATCAGCTGTAAAGCAACTCCACAGCTCATTTAGGATCTAAACCATGGCAGATTCCAGCCTTTTATGTGGATAAGAGCCATCCAGGTATCAGGATCCTAAAACACACCACAGGAGGTGGAAACCAGAGCTTCAGGAAGAGCAGAAAAATGAAAACCAAGAGTTTTTCTTGTTGATATCAAGGTTAAAAGTGGAAATGCTGGGTTGCTTTTGCTCTGAAACTGAGATTACAGCAATCCTGACTGATACAGACAACACAGATTGCAGCTGATGGGAGGAATGTGGGAAAATCACTGCAGGAAACCTGAGGCTCTGCAGGAACAGCCTGGAACCTCTTCCATTTGAAACCAAATTTGAAGTGGAGATTCCAAATGGTTTTCCAAACCCTGGTTGATAACAATTTCACAGACAAAGAAATCCATCATTTACTCATTACCCTTCACAACGAGGCTGAGTCCTGCTGTTAGTTTAGAATTTCCAGTGAAATCCCTGCTTTGTTGTACATTTATCTGTTTGGAGGCTCTCTGTGCCCATTGTTTGAAATCCCTGAGATTCTCTAAATCATGATCCTGATCCCAGTTACTTGCCCATGCCAGTCCAGTAATGACAGAGAGCTTCCACTGGAACTTCCCAAATCCAATGGCTTCCACCGCATCTTCCACCATGAAAGTATCTGGAAAAAAAACCCAAACCCAATTCCAGTGGATTCCTTCCTTATGAAAGCCAGCCCTTGAGAGGGAATTTTCTGGTTTAATTACTAATTAATTGCTTAATCTGCTGAGATGTCAAATATGTAACAGAGCTACTTAGTTTTTATACAGTTCCCACTCAGGAAAATCTCTGTGTTCTTCCAAAGGCAAAATAATTCTAATTATTCCTAGAATATTTGAATCACGTGGAGGTAAATCAGTGAGGCACCCACAAATCCAGCCCATGTTCAGCCTCTTCCTCCTGGGAGTGACTCCTGCAGCCACTGAAGTGCAGCTTTCTCTGGGGAGAAGCAGCTCTGCCACAGCTGGGAGCTGCAGGGAATATTTCAGTGCAAGCTGTCATGATTTAAATCAAGAAATTCTCCAAAACACACAAATCTTAAACCCTGCTTCTGTTAAAAATGCTGCTGGTTGTTTCCCACCTGCTGCCACAACCTCTTTAGTTTGTTCCAGCTGCAGGTGCTGAGATGTCTCAAATTCCTTTGCTCAAATGCAAAATGGAATGGCCAAGAAAAGCACATTTTGATATTTCAGCTCTTTAAATCAATTTAAGTCTCACAGTTCTAACACTTGCAGCAGTTTGAAAAGGACATTCCTCAGAAAAGCTTCGGCTCAGAGCTCAGAGATCCCCACAAAAACACAAACCAGGAGGAAATCAAACAAAATCCAAGAGATAAAGCACAGCACAGAAGTTCATAAATAAGATTAATATTAAATTTTCACCTTGTGCTGTGACAAACCCAATATTTCTCATCTCTCCTAAAGCACTGAAGCAGAGGCTGGTGTTACAAGATCTCTGCTTCCAAAGATCACTGGATAATCCCAGAATTATTTAGGCTGGAGAAGACCTCTGAGATCAGAGTCCCAAAAATCAACTGTTCTCTGTCAGGGCTCCAGGCAGGAAGCAGAGGCTGGGATGGACATTCCTGTTCTCCTCTAGGAAAAGAGGAGACAGGAACTCTGCAGATTCACCTCAGCCAGGGGCAGCTGCTCCAGGAGCACTGAGCAGCTCCAGAGGGAATAAAGACAGATTCCAGAGTGGAACAGGGGGTGGCAGCTGGACCCACAACTCCCTGACAGGAGCATCCCACACTGGAGACACCAAAAGGAACACCGGGAGCATCCCACGGGGAATTCTGATCAAATCACCATTTGCAGGTGTAACACAATTCCTCTGCGTTATCATTTTTATTTGGGAATTCTTGACTTCTCCAAACCCCCTGGGATGCAGAGACCTCCAAAACCTGACTGAGGATGAAGAGGCCCCACCTTTCCCCACAACCTTCTCCTGGCAGGAAAACAAGACCCGCTCACCGTCCGTGGGGTTGGCGAATTCCTTGGGCACCGCAGCTCCATCCCCCAGCTCCACCGGCTCCAGCTCCGTCCTCACCCCCTCGATCTGCACCTCGTGCTCTCCCGAAATCCCATCCTCGTCCGACCTCGAGCTCTCCCCCGTGCGGCGGAACTTCACCAACCTGCAAGCACAGAAAATCCTTCCAGGGCTCTTCTCCAAAGCTCGGTGAGTCTTTTAACCAAGCAGCATCCAGGTTTCTCCTCATTCCCCGTCTCCGTTCTCCACAGGGAATGCTGGGATGTGTGTTCGGATCTGGTTTCAGGTATCCTAAATTGGGATGGAATAAAATCCTCACACACAGAGGCTGTTATTGTGCTATCTATGAAGTTATAAAACCAAAGAAGTCATAAAAATGTGATGAAATGATGCAGATTTAATGAGATCCATGTTTTGCGTGCCTGGATTTAATTGGGAATTAGGCATTGCCCTGTCGTTGATTTTCCGGGGTTTTGTCCTGGTAAGAAGAGGCCAAATTCCATTTCCTGAGTTGTTCTTGTGATTAGGAGTGAAACTCCTGAAATGTGTCAAAATTTGAAATATTATTTAGTGAAATACAATTCATGAGACCATTCAGGGAATGGATGGATTTTTTTTTCCATCGGGATCCTTTCCATCGAGATCCTTTGACTCTGCTTTCATCCTAAGCAGAATTATTTAATACCACGTAATTAATTCAATATCTGTATTTTAAGACCAGAATTTGCTAAACTGACACAGCTTTGACGTTTTGGTCAGAGTGATTTGCTCCCTTTCCACAGAGAAGGTTCTTTTCCCGTCTACGGAGTTTTCTGTGGCCAAAGATTTGGGATTTAATGGAACAGATCCCTCAAGCTTCCTTCACTTTATCTGCAACTTTTCCCCCTTGGAAAGCGAAAATTCCTTGGATTTAAGTGAAATAGTTTTTTTGGAAATAGATTAAATGATCACAGAATCACAGGAAAAGGACCTTACAGATCATTCCAGCTTTGGAGGTGATGGATCCCCCAAAATCCGAGAATCACAAACCCAAGCAGGGATTGCCACATTCCCCAGAAAATAAAAATACAGGTGTATAATTTAGGAGTGTATGAAACAAACTGATACAAACGAAGGAAAAAACTCCACAGGGATAATTTCTGTTCCATACTTGCCCAATTTTTTCACATCTGGGCCATCTCAGGGAGCTGCTGCATTTATTTGCAAAAATCTCACAGCACCAAAACAGCCGCACTGGGAGGTATTTTGGAAAATATTCCCAGGTTTTGTTCTTAAAAATGGGAAAAAAGGTTGAATAAAATAACCTCTGATTCATTTTCCTGGCAAGCTGAAGGTATCCTGGCTAAGGATTGGAAAAGAATTGGAGTTCACGCCCGTTTTCCCAGCTTATCGGGAATGTTGTGGGACAGGTGCTCTGTCATTGACACGAGCTCCTCATGAATATTTAACAGCGACTTGAAACATTCATCCCCTGCCTTGCAGAGCCCATGATTTATAAATAGGAATACGCTGCAAAACACCTGAGAATGGAGCATTAGGGACAAAAAAAAATGGGCTTGGTTTTAAAGGGATTGGGGGGAAAAGGAAGGAGTTGCTGAGGTTAAAGGCACCAAAGATTTTATCAGGTTTGGGGTTTTTTTTGGCCTTTTTTTTTTTTTTTTTCCCTACAGATCCAGCAACCACATCCCAAAGGCAGCGAGTTCCTGGCAAAAATCAGCATTTTCCTTGTGTTTCCTTTCCAGAAACGCTTGGAATGCCGCTGGACCCCCGAACCCACCTCGGCAGGGCAGGTTCTGCTCCGCAATTCCTGCCCGGCAGGGAGGAGGATGGGGAGGAAGAGCCTCCCCAGCACAGCGTTATTTACAGCTAAACCCCCCTGCAAAGGCGATCCCAACGTCTCCTCTCCCAAAAACCTCTCGGCACTTCCACGGATTTATCCCTCCCCTTGCTGATTTTTTACCACCATCGAATCCACGCCGAGGAAAAAAAAAAACCAAAAAAACCAAACCAAAAAGCAAACAAACAAACAAATAAAAAACCCAAACCCGGAATGAGTGAATTTATGTAACCAACGGCTCCTGCATCCCTCGGGATGCTGGACCCGGGCAGCTCCACCGGGAAAATGGAGCCGCTTTTCTTCCCGGCGCAATTCCGCGGCCCCCGGCGGGATCCCCGCGGCCGGAGGGGCAGGAGGGGCAGGAGCCCCCCCGGCGCTACTCACGGCAGCTGCTTCAGCTGGAACAAATCCTCCTCCATGGCCGGGCGGCGGCTGCGCTCATCGCTCCCGCGCGGCGGGCTCGGGCTGCGGGCTGGGAATGCGGGATGGAGCGGCGGGAGCCCGGCAGGGAGCGGCTGGAAAGGCTGGAGAGGCTGGACAGCTCCGCAGGAACCGCAGGAATTGCCGGCCCGCGCGCACCCGCTCGGCTCGGCTCGGCTGGGCTCAGCCTGGCACGGCACAGCTCGGCCCGGCCCGGCTCAGCACGGCTCGGCCCGGTGCAACTCTGCTGGGCACGGCTGGGCTCGGCTGGGCTGGGCTCAGCCGGGCTCGTTTCAGCTCGGCTGGGCTGCGCTCAGCAGGGCTCGGCGGGTTTGGCACGGCTCAGCTCAGCTCGGNTGGAGAGGCTGGACAGCTCCGCAGGAACCGCAGGAATTGCCGGCCCGCGCGCACCCGCTCGGCTCGGCTCGGCTGGGCTCAGCCTGGCACGGCACAGCTCGGCCCGGCCCGGCTCAGCACGGCTCGGCTCGGTGCAACTCTGCTGGGCACGGCTGGGCTCGGCTGGGCTGGGCTCAGCCGGGCTCGTTTCAGCTCGGCTGGGCTGCGCTCAGCAGGGCTCGGCGGGTTTGGCACGGCTCAGCTCAGCTCGG
>VZTJ01001441.1:248866-265224 GCA_013397795.1 Orthonyx spaldingii
GGCCGGGATGGACGGGAGGAGGCTCGGGAGGCGGCCGAGTCTGAGGGAAGGGCGGGCGGGGGTCTCGGGTTGGCGGGGGCGAACCCTCGGCCGAGCGCCTCCTTTCTTCCTTTGCCTTTTTCCTTTCCCTTCTCCCCTCATTTTCTTCCTTTCCCTTTTCCCCTTCCGTTCTCCTTTTTCCTTCTAACCTTCATTTCCTGCTTTCCTTTCCCCCTTCCCTTCTCCCTTTCCCTTTCCTTCTTCCTTTTCCCCGTTCCCTTCTCCCGTTCCCTGCTCCCTCCCGGTGCCCGGGGCAGGCCGGGCTCTCCCTGTGGCCGCAGCTCCGGACCCGATTCCCGGTTTTCCCCCTGCAGGCACCGAGCCATGAGGAACTGGGGGGTGCTGGGGGGCGCGGCGGCGGCGCTGGCGGCCGGGATTTACGTCCTGTGGGGTCCCATCACCGGCAGGAAGCGGCGCCGGAGAGGTACCGGGGGGAAAAACACCGGGAGCAGCCCCGGGATGGGCTTTATCCCGTTTTTCCAGCTGGCCCTAAACGCTGGGAAAGCACCCATTGCTATTTCCCGCTGCCGGAGGGCGGGGTTGGGTGGGATTTTGGGAAGGAATTCTTCCCTGGGAGGGTGGGAGGTCCTGGGGCTGCCCCTGGATCCTTGGAACTGTCCAGGGTTGGGTTGGAGAGAGCTTGGAGCAACCTGGGACAGTGAAAGGTGTGGCATGGGGTGGGACGGGATCTCCAATTTCCTTTCCAACCCCAACCATTCTGGGTTTCTATGAAAGACCGAAAATGAACTGAAATACCAAATAAACGGAAAGAACTCAATTTTTGTGTAGTTACAGCGCCTCACACAGAATTCCTGCTGAAAAACGGGATGTTGTTCCTGTGTGAACCCTTGCAATTCTCTTTGCAGGGCTCGTCCCGGGCCTCCTGAACCTGGGCAACACGTGTTTCATGAATTCCCTGCTCCAGGGCTTGTCCTCCTGCCCCTCCTTCATCAGGTGGCTGGAGGAGTTCACGGCTCAGTACAGGACAGAGCAGGACAAACCTCGGGAGCATCAGTACCTGTCAGTTACTCTGCTGCAGCTCCTGAGAGGTATTGGAACATCTTCCTGCTCTGGCAAACCAGGGATAAAATAGTTGAGGAGAAATGTTGTCATTTTCAGCCTGTTTTCCCAGAGAAAGAAGCTCGTGTTGTTTGTATTCCCTGTTTTATTTCCATCTCTGATTTTCAGCCCCTTGGCCAAGCTCAGCTGCCTTTCACAGAATTTGAAATTCCATAGAATTCAAGAAATCTTGAATTCCATAGGAAAAAAAAAAAATCATCTCCAAATAATTTAAGCTTTTTCCCCCCAAGCTTATTATTTCCCCAAAAACCTGGGCTGTTCAATCACACTTTGCAAAGTTTTGGGTAGAAATATTAAAGTTTTTAAGCTCGAGGTGACTCATTTCAGACTTGTCCCTGGGTTAAATTAACCTCTGACACCCTCAAGTGATCCAGGTTTTGTCTGGCTTCCCTCACAGGGAATTTTTAAAGGAAAAAAAACCTTTTTGTCCTGTTTTTAAAGGAAATCCCTTGGAAGTTCTGTCTCGGGATGTTCCCGTGGAAGTGGTGTGAGGGTGGTGGTGCTTTAACCCTGGAAAACACCGATTTTTACCCATTTCTGGCCCCTCCTGACCCTCCTCCATTCCCTGCTGCAGCTCTGTCCTGCCAGGAGGTGACAGAGGACGATGTCCTGGATGCCAGCTGCCTGCTGGAGGTGCTGAGGATGAACAGGTGGCAGATCTCCTCCTTTGAAGAGCAGGTGATTGCAGGAATCTGGGAAAATTCCCCCTCGGGCAGGGATCCTGGAGCTGCCAGATCTGGATCCTGCTTCCAAAAAGTGATGGGAAAACAACCATGGGGTGTGAATGGGGGCTTCCAGTTTGCTGGGATGTTCCTCAGGGAATTCCAAACCTTGTCATTGCCTTCAGGCTTGGAACAGCAGGGCCAGGAATATTAGAAAAGAACAAATCCAGCCCTGACTTCCCTGTGGATAATGGATCTGTGCTCTGCTCCCAGGGACAGACTCCAGATTTCCAGTCTTTTCACTAATCCGAATCATTTGGAATTCTTGTCAGCATTTCCAGCCCCTGAGATGCACTCCCATCAATTATCCCACTCCTAACATATATCCTGTATTTCCAAGGGTGGATTTCACTTATGCTTCCCTCGAAATTGAGGAAAACAGGGATTTGGGAATTCATTTTGGGATATTTTTTTCTCCCAAGTGTTTTAGTGTCTTGTGAGTTTATCTGGCCCAGAATGCCTTTAGTACCTTGTGCTGTTATGAAGCTTTTTGGGCACAATATTAATGCAAACATTATATTATTATAATATTTAATATAGTTATTTATCTAATTTTGTTATTATCTATATATATTTGTAAATGTAGTTTTATTATTATCTATATTATCTATCTTATCTATCTCATCTAATTTTATTGTTATTTATATTTAGTATGTACTTATGTTAATACATATGGATATCAACATGGATGTGGATGTGAATATAAACATAAATATAAATATGGATATAAATATAAGTGAATAAAAATGAATATAAATATAAAAAAAAATGGATATAAATATAAGTGAATAAAAATAAATATGAATATAAATATAAGTGAATAAAAATAGAAACATAAAAAATGTAAATGTAAATATGAATATAAAGATAAATATAAATAGGGATATAAATATAAGTGAATAAAAATAAACACATAAAAAAATAAATGTAAATGTAAATATAAATATAAACATTGATATAAATATAAATATGGCTATGAATATCAATGTAAATGCAAATAAATAAAAATATAAACATATCAAAATAAAAATAAATATAAATATGGATATAAAGGTAAGTGAATAAAAATAAACACATAAAAAAATAAATGTAAATGTAAATATAAATATAAACATTGATATAAATATAAGTATGTATATAAATATCACTGTAAATAGAAATATAAATATATAAAAATAAAAATAAAAAATAAATGAGCATAAATATAAATATAAATGTGGGCTGTGAGCTGTAACTTTTCCTTAATTTCCTGTGGAATTCCAGCCCTCCTGGAGTGGTTTTTTGATGTCTCTTGGTTCTGACTCCATTCCCAGGATGCCCACGAGCTCTTCCATGTCCTGACCTCTTCCCTGGAGGACGAACGGGATCGGCAGCCCCGTGTGACCCATCTGTTTGATGTGCATTCCCTCGAGGTGATCCCACTCATTTCCTCAGCAGAAATCCCTGGAATCTGCCCACATTCCCAAGCAGAAAGTGTCTGTTTAGGATATTTTTGTTCTGTTCCCAAAGCTGTTCTTTAATCCTTTGGTAGGAACTCATCAACAAGTCAGGCAATTTAAAGAATTCCCAAGAAAATATCTTTGAATTTCCAGTGCTCCTGCTTTCCTGAGGGTTTTTGCATCCCTAAATCCATGGGATGTAGGGATTTAAATTAGCACAGAGGAGGAATCCCCCTGAGCAGTTACTCTGATCTGTAGTTCACACCTGAAAAAGGGCTGAAAACTGCAAAATGGGCATTTCGGGAAGAGTTTTGTGGAGGTAAAACTTACCTCACCCTCCAGCTTTGCTGATAAACTTGATGCAGATGGAAAATACCTGGTTTTGCCTAAAATACAGACCCAAAAAATTACAAAATCTCCTATTTTAGTGCTCTGAGGTAGAGAATTCTGCAGATTAGTGATTCCTTTTACAAGCAACTGTCAACTATAAGTTTGTTTTGTACCAGGTTTTTTGTGGTCTTCAAATATAAAGAGCCACTGAGATTCCCACAATTTTTCTAATGCCAGAAAAGCCAATTAGGGATGGAATAAGAACACATTTAATACTTCATGTATTCTAAATATTTTCTATGCTGCTGAGGTAGGGTTAATGAAATATTTTTTTATCTCCCTCTGTAGCAACCAGAAATAACCCAAAAGCAAATCAGCTGCAGGACACGAGGTAGGATTTTATCCCTTCTGGATATTCTGAATATTCATCATGTAGCTGTTTTGTTAATTAAGGAGGATGTTATTAATTGATCTTTGTGCTGAACTGAAACAGAAGTCAAAAATCGAAATAAAACCCCCCACAAATTATTAATCAGTGGGACAAAATGTGCTGTGGAGCTGTTAATTTTGTTCCTGCAGGGCAAAAGTGTGGGGTTGGAGTGATGAAAAGTGGGTGTGTGGAAAATCCAAGGACAATTCCAGCTTTGTGTTGCAGGATCTCTTCCCCCTGTGTCCAACCACTGGAAATCTCAGCACCCTTTCCACGGAAGGCTGACCAGCAACATGGTTTGCAAACACTGTGAGCACCAGGTATGGAAATAAATCATATTTTATGTTATTTTTTAATATCTGTGTGATGTGAGGAGGGATATTCAACACTCAGAGGGCACCCTGGAACCATCACCCCTGGCTTCTGGCATGGATCAAGCTCCAAAGCTTTGCAGGACTCACAGCTGAAGAATGTTCATTTTTTTTTCAGGGGTTTTATTGTGGTGGTGGTGATGAACAAGGATTTATTCCCAAACAGACTGAAAAAAATTCAGTGTGATGCACTTTGTGTGGGTAACAGCTGTCTCACCAAACAGAATAATGGATGTTTTATTCTATTATTGAATTAACAATTAATTAATTAATAATACTACCTGAAATTCCACTCACATGAGTGAGTTTAGGACTCAGTCAGCACATTGAAATTGCAGAGGCACTTAAAGTCCAGTTATCCCAAATAAGGAGATGAAGATAGCCTGGATAAAGGCAAAACCCACAGAAAATAAACCTCATTTATAGACCAAACTAAGAGAACATTTCTATTTTACTGCCCAAACCCTTGCAAACAAATTGGGGTGAGCAGGAAGAGGCCGAGCAGAACATTCCTGGTGTTCCCTGGCTTGGGAAATTGGGTTTGGATCCTGTTCCACCAGGGGATTGTGGACAGCACGGGGCGTGGGCTCATCTTGGGAGAGCTGGGTTGGATTTTTTTGGGGACTGACAGAAGTTTTGGCTCTGGAATTTTCTCTTGCAGAGCCCTGTGAGGTTCGACACCTTCGACAGCCTCTCCCTGAGCATTCCAGCGGCTGTGTGGGTACGTGTGCCACTGCTCCTGATCCTGCTGTGCCTTCCCAGCCCTTCCTCAGCTGCAGAGGACATCCAGGAGTTGATTTTCTTGCTCTTTTATGATCCTGTGCTGCTGCAGGACCTTCTCCCTCATGGGTGGTGCAAGGTACCAGTGAGTCCAACAAACACGACTCAGTGACCCCACCACGTTTTCTGTTTCTCCTGGTGGAGGATTTGGGCTTTTCTGTGGGATTTGAAAAGCCCAGATCATCTCCCAAGGTGATCCTTCAGCTGGGCTTCCCCTGGCAGGTCACACCTTACCCCACCCAGCCTTTCCCAGCGAGTGATTTCACCTGGGAATTGTTTCAGTTTCTTCTTGCCTCTGAAAAAGTTCAAATGACAAAACGTTGTGGGTTTTTGGGGCAAAATTTGCAGGATTTTGTTGGACTGTAGGAGTTGGTTATTTCATGTGTGGTGGTGATTTCTTCCCACAGCTACTGGTGCTCATGGAAATTGTGGTTCCTACTCGCAGAGTGCCCTCCTGGACAGCCAGGATTGGGATTTGGACACACCTTCTGTTCTTTGGGTTTTGTTTTATCCAATCCTTGGCAGGACAGGATAGGAGGAAGGGCAGGAAGGAGGCCTGAATTCCATTAAATGCTGTATTTCTCTTATGGAGAGAGTCAGAGAGCCGAAAGTGACCCCTGAAGTGCTGGAACTCGAGAGAAATAGGAACAGGACAGGGATCTGTGGGTTTAAAACCCCACTGAAGGACTCACACAGGCTGCAAAGTTTTCCATGCTTAATCCAGCCTGAGGGAGAATCCCCACGGTTACAGGATCACCCATTTAGTCAGTTCTTTCAAGAAATCATTCTGTAGTTTTTCTGTGGAAGAAATCATTAAAATTCCTTTCCCCAAAATCCAGTGGAATGCACCCTAAAATTCCTGCAAATAATTCTGGCTTCTCTTGGCACTCAGGGTCGTCCCATGACACTGGACCATTGCCTCCATCACTTCATCTCCTCGGAGTCTGTGAAGGATGTTGTGTGTGACAACTGCACCAAAGTAGGTCCCTTCAATTCCCGCCCCCTCAATTCCCGCCCCTTCAATTCCCGCCCCCTCAATTCCCGCCCCCTCAATTCCCGCCCCTTCAATTCCTGTCACCTCCCAGCTCAGTTTTGACCTTGCTGACACAATCCTGCCTTCCCTTTCCAACTCCTTTTTCTTCAGGACTTGGGGGAAGCCTCTGGGATTTCAGATATTTAACAAGGAGTTCTTATCTCGCAGAACATTTGAGGCTTTACTCGCTACTGCTGCTACAAAACCTACAAATATTTTATTCTGTACTTAGCAGGTATGGCCAGGGATCATTTTTTTTTGCTCTGGTATTGTTTAAAGAGCAACAGAAAAGCCAAATAAGTAGAATGGACTCCTGTAAATGCTCATTTCTGCTTGATTTTGGTTTAGAATTCTGATCCTTTAGGACAGGCCAGGAATTCTGAAGTTAATTTCATTCCTAGGTGTGATTAATGCCCTGAGCATGGTTCTAAACAGACAATTCCTCCTGTCTGCAGGTGCCTTCATTTTTTTTTTTCCCTTTTGATTCCAGATCCAGGCAGAAGGAATTCTGAATGGACAGAGCATAGAAAACCAGAGAACAACGTTTGTTAAGCAATTAAAATTGGGAAAGGTGAGGCAAAGAAACCCCTCCAAATCTCCTAAATCCTGTCACACAGTGACTTTCCTTTGATCTGGCTGTTTCCACTTCTTGCTGTTAGACCACAAATTTTTATTTTTCAAAGTAAACTCATCTGACAAGTATTTCTATTCATTGAGGCCTCAACTCAGCAAAACATCAAACATTAAACTCTTAAAGGATGTGAATATTTCAAACATTAAACTCTTAAAGGATGTGAATATTCTCCTGCTATTCAACAAAACACTTAAATGTGAGTTTGGCTCAGTGGCATTTCTTAGATTTCACATTAATTCTTTGGTGAGCCAAGTGATTTATATTTACAGGGTTTGTAGCATCTTTAGCAATTCCACATTTCAGAGCAATTAAAGGATTCTGAATACAGCTGGTGAATAAACATCAGGTGTGATTTCTGTGAGAAAACTCTTTTTTTTTTTCTGTGTAATCCTGTCATGCAGAGGCCAGCAGGGCACTGGTTAGAAGCCTTAGGTGCCAATAATTAATAATAATAATAACAATAATAATTTCCTACAACGGCAATGGTTTTGAATTTCAACTCTTCATAACACTTGATGTTTCCCCTGTGCAAAGCCATGAGTTATTGAGGATTAGGAAATACCAGGACTCTCACAAGAGTCATTGTCACATTTTAGGGACACTGTTGCCACTGAGCTTACACAGAGATAAGGGAAATGCATTTCCTTATTCCCTGGACTTACCACCTGTTTCTTTCCATGAAAAAAATTTGGATTCTCCTTTCCTGAACACGTTCCTGAAGCTGCCCCAGTGTTTGTGCATCCACCTGCAAAGGCTGAGCTGGTCAAACCAAGGCACTCCCCTGAAGAGACACGAACACGTCCAGTTCAACGAGTTCCTGGTCATGGACATCTACAAATATCGAGTTCCTGGTCCCAAATCCAGCCAGGAGCAGCTCAGCCAGAAAAACTCTGAGGAGACAACACCTGGAACAAAGGATGGGAGAGCAGGGAAACCTTCAGGTACCTCCTTTGCCAATAAAATCGATCATTTCTCCATTTCAAGGATCAAACATTCCCTGCAGAATCAACCCATGAGCAGCATCTTGATGTGGGGCTCTGCAAAGAGGACAGAAATCCCTTTCCCATTCCCAAATTGACAGCTCAGTTTGGATAATTTCATTTTGATCCTGCTAAATATTAAAAAAAATTATAAAACACAGCACAGGATTCATATATTTTATGTCCAAAGGAATGTTGAACTTGGGATGTCCCAAGGTTTTTCTTGTTGGGGATCTCTTCCAAGGCTTCAAAAAGGAATGCTGGGAATGGTGAATTCTTGAAAAGCAATTGGAAGATCCAGCTGTAGGTCTGTCCTTAGGCAGCTCAATATTCCTTGAGTTGGGATTTTGGACACATGGGAATTTTCATATTTGTCACCTAAAACCAATTTGGATACGATCTCCATTGCCTTTGGATATTACAGCCCTCTGGATCTGTGTAATGAATTAAAATCAATAAAATACCTTCATCTCCCATGGTGAAAGGCAGGAGCAGCATTAAAGTTAAATCCTTGAATTTCTCCTTCCTCTGGCAGATGCAGAGCACCCAGCTGGTACCAAACCTCTTTTCATGAATGGTGCCTCCTCCTCTTCCTCCTCCTCCTCGTTTTTAATGTCCCCAGGAACCTTCCCACTTGCTGCATTCCCTGAGTGCAGGTAAGTCAGAGATTTGTACCCTCTCTCTTCATTTCTGTCCTTCAAGTTGTGTCCCTTTCTTCTGTCCCAGTCACAGAATGTGACCTTTGTCCCACCTCCTGTGCTCATCTCTTGGGTGATTTTTAGTCCTGGGAAAGGGAGTGGAGCAAGTTACAAGCAAAACTCAAAATCTGCTTCCCCTGGTTTGTGATGCAGTAAATCCTTCTGAGCAGCCACAACCTCATTGCTGCTGCTTTCCTCTATCCCTTCTTTCCCTTCATTTTAAAAGGACTGTAAGAAATCCATAGATTTATTTTTTTTTTTCTCAGACATTTTTGATTTCAGTTGCACCTGCTGTGATTCCACTTGGTAAATCACCCCTGGGGCTTCTGCTGATGATCCTTTTCCATAGGATCCCAGAGTGGTTTGGGTTGGTGGGGAACTTAGAGACCATCCAGTGTACTCCCCTTCCTGTGGGCAGGGACACCTTCCACTGTCCCAGGTTGCTCCAAACCCCTTCCAGCCTGGCCTTGGACACTTCCAGGGATGGGGCAACAGGAATAAGCAGTTTGAATCCCAGAGTTGTTTGGGTTGGTAGGAAACTCAGAGACCATCCAGTGCAATCCCCTCCCCACAAGCAGGGACACCTTCCACTGTCCCAGGTTGCTCCAAACCCCTTCCAGCCTGGCCTTGGACACTTCCAGGGATGGGGCAACAGGAATAAGCAGTTTGAATCCCAGAGTTGTTTGGGTTGGTAGGGGACTCAGAGACCATCCAGTGCAATCCCCTCCCCACAAGCAGGGACACCTTCCACTGTCCCAGGTTGCTCCAAGCCCTGTCCAACCCGGCCTTGAGTATTCCAGGGGTGGAGCAGCAGGTTTGAATCCCAGAATGGTTTGGGTTGGAAGTAGACTTGGACATCATCAGCAGAGACACTTTCTACTATCCCAGCTTGCTCCAAGCCCCGTCCAACCTGGCCTTGGACACATGGAGCAGCAGCAAAAAGCAGCTTGAACCAGAGAATGGTTTGGGTTGGAAGGGAGCTTGGAGATCACCCCATTCCACTTCCCCTATCCCAGCAACACTCCAGGGACGGAGCAGCCACACCCTCAGGGAGCCACACCCTCGCTCCGGGGAGGAGCTGTGGCTGTTCCAGGTGTGTGTTTGTGTTGTGTGTGGTGTGTGTGGTGTGTGTGTGTGCCCGGGCTGACGCCGTGCTCCGCAGGTCCCCGCTGTACCTGTACCGGCTGGTGGCCGTGGTGGTGCACCACGGGGACATGCACTCGGGACACTTCGTCACCTTCCGGCGCGCTCCGGGCGCCCGCGGCAGCCAGTGGCTCTGGATCTCGGATGAATCCGTGCGCAGGGCCAGCCTGCACGAGGTGCTGGCTGCCAGCGCCTACCTGCTGTTCTACGAGCGAGTGCACGGCCGGGCCCAGCCCCAGAGCCCGGCCCAGGACTGAGCCAGAGCGCCGGCACCGCCCCGAGCCCTCGGAGGGCACCTCTCCGTTATGCAAACCCCTCCTCTCCAGGCGCCGTTCCCGCTGGGAATTGTGGTTTTTTTGTACCCAAATCGTGCAGCCCCAGGTGTGTGTGTGTGTGTTGAAGCGTTTTTCTGCCTTGTCCCGAGGCTCTGTCCCACGTCCTGACACGGCACTTTTCCCAGGGAGATGCTTTATCCCACACATTTCACTGCAGGGGGAAGGGGTTGGTGTGGAGCTGCTGTTGGAGAGCCCCTCCCTATCCCAATCCCTCCCCTGGCACCTCTCTCCAGCTCCTTCAGCTTCCCTTCCCTGTGGCAATGGCTGGGAATTGTGTTTTGTACCAAAATTCCCGGAGCTGTTCCGAGCTGTTCCGGCATCGTGCAGCCCCCAGTGTGCACTGAGAAGCCTTTGTCTGTCAGGTAGGGAATTTTGTCCCAAGGCAGGGAACTTGGTCCCAAGGCTCTGTTCCCACTGTTTCCCCGTGGGGAGCCCTGGGAGGGGGCGATGGGAAGCTGCTGTTGGCAAAGGCAATGATTTAAGACACAAAGTGCCTTGAGCTTCCCTGAGCAGCTGCATTGCCACTGATCCCAGCCCTCTGCATGCCCACAATGTCCTGGGAATGCCTCACAACCACGGGATGAACCCATGGAATCACATTTCTCCTGAGATCCCACAACCTTATCAAGTAAAGGCATCTCCACAAGCAACCACGATCCAAAAAGATTTCCCTGTTCACACGATTTTCCTACGACTTTAGTTGTTTGTAAAGTCCCTCTCCTGGTTTAAAACACAGTTTGCTTTATCCAGGAGATAATTTTGTACCTGTTAAGAGCTGAAACCTTAATTTATTGCTCCATACCTTTGGAATATAGCTGGAATCAGCACATGGAAGTATTTGCTAGTGCTCAGTGTTGTCATTTCCTTCAGCACTGTTGGATACAGTTGTTTTGTAGCATCAACTACAACTTTTAATGCTGTGATTTCCAAGCTGCTGTAACTGTTCTAGACTTGCCCTTCCCATTTTATTGCTGGAATCTGCCATTCCCAGCGTTGGGATCCACGCTCCTGGCTTGCAGCTGAGCTGTAGAGCAGCCCCTGGCCTCGTGAAATGGAATAGAAACAACAGGGCCAGGACTGGTGGGCATTTAATGGTGTCATGGAGAAATCTGGGAATTCTGGTGTCACTGCATCAGCTCCAGGCTGCCCTGTAAATAGAAATGAGGGGAATTCTGCTGCTCTGGATTGTTTGATGTGCAAAAAAATCCCAAACAAAGCACAGAGGGAGAAGCAGCAAAAATCCTCCTTTAAAAACCTGCTTTTAAATGACCAGGAATAAAATATGTAGGTTGTTTTTAGCTCTTTTCTGTCCTTGTAAGCTTGGAGGAGAAAATCCCTCATCAGACAAGCTTTTTTTTTTCAGTGTGAAGTTTCCAAATAACAACTGTCTTAAAAAGGTTTTTTTTTAGGGCAACTTTGTACCTCATGAATTCATAGTGCTGCCCAAAGCTCGGGGGTGTTCACACCTCCTCAAGAGAGGCTCCAAACCAGCCAAAGCAGGAGGGGTAAAATGGGTGGATATGTGAAATTATTTACACAACTCATCATTCCAGAGCCTGGAGCACAATTCCTGCTCCAGGTAATGCTCATAGTACATAAATATTGATAAATCCACTGCTGGGTTGGCTCCTGGCTGTGCTGCATGAGCAGTAGCTTGGTTTTAACCTGTTTTAAGCTATAGAAAACTGAGAAAACAAACAAACAAACAAAAAACCTTGAAGGATTCAAAATGCCAAAAAAATTGCTCTGGCTGTTGAAGGGAGAGCTGGCAGGGCTGGAGAAGGAGCCAGCCCTCCATACTGGGAGCACTGGGGGCCATCTGAAAGCATCACCCAAACACCTCCCTGCACCTCAGAACTGAAACCATTTCCAGGGCCAGCAGTGGGTGTCCTGCATTATCCATGCTCAACCCTCTGCTTCGAGGCTTTTCCTGGATTTGGAAGTTAATTTGAGCAGCTCCTTGGTCGAGCTGTGCTGGAGGTGGGGCAGAGGACACGCACACGGGGCTGTCAGAAGTCTGGCAGCTGGCACAGGGACAAAGCAACCTCCTCCTGCACAGCCAGCAGATTTTCTTTTGCCAAGGGCTGCATTTCCCTTGACTCTGGATCTCCCTCAAGGGCTATCAAGGGGAGGGTTGAGCCTTTGTTGTGGCTGTGCCTGGTGGGGAGGAGTGGATGGGCTCGGCTTAACCCTCAGGTGAGGACGGGAGCAAAGCCCAGCACCTCAGTCCTGGTGCTGAGCTGTGCCAGATCCTCCCAGCCCCCCGTGAGCATCGGATCTGTGCAGGGCTTTGGGAGCTCATCCTCCCCTCTCGAGGTCACTGGGATCTGTGTTTTCCAGCCAGCCACACCTGTGGAGGGCACTGGAATTCGTGCAGGTGTTTGGGAGCCAAGCCTCCCCTTTGGAGGTCCCAGGGCTCTGTGTTTGCCAGCCAAGCCTCCCATTTGGAGGTCACTGGGATCTGTCTTTCTAGAGGTCACAGAGCTCTGTGTTTTCCAGCCAGGCTTCCCCTCTGGAGGTCACTGGGATCTGTTTTCCAACCAAACCTCCCCTCTGGAGGTCACTGAGATCTTTTCCAGCCAAACCTCCCCTCTGGAGGTCACTGAGATCTGTTTTCCAGCGAGACCTCCCCTCTGGAGGTCACTGGGATCTGTTTTCCAACCAAACCTCCCCTCTGGAGGTCCCAGGGCTCCATGCAGGCACAAGGCTCAAACGCTGTTCCTTGTCCCTCCCAAGCTGCCATGGTGGAGAAGATGTTAATAAACTAAAGAATTGAGAGCTCCAATGTGACATTTCTGTGTTTGGATTATTCTTGTCTTATTTTGTGTGTTAATTTAAAAATGTCTGTTCCAGTCCAAGCACTGCACTGCTGTTGGAAGTTGCTTTTTTTCCACTTCAGGGTATTTTTGTAACTGTACAGTAGCAATAAAAGAACAAACTTGTTAGAAAAAAAAAAAAAATCAGTGTGGGAATGTCTTGAAACAAACACCAAGCTGGGAACCAAAGGGGTTGAAACAACACTTCACAAGCTCTGGATAAGAATTTTCTGCAGGAGCTCTTCAGAGTGGCAGAGGGTGGGAAGTACCAACTCCAAATTGCCTGCACAGGCCTGAATTCCACAGGAATAATGGAGCCACCACTGAAGGCCAGAGCCCAGCACTAATTCCAATGGCTGTAGCCAGGATTTGGTTCCCATTCTCACCCAGAACTTACTACTCCTTGATTCCTCAAGATCTCTTGGTGACTGGACAGAATTCCCTCATTTTCAGCAGGATTCCCTGTGGGTGTGGGAGGTGAGGGCTTTCAGGAGGTCAGGATGGCATCCCTAGGGATAATTATTTGGGAAAATACACTCTCAGAGTGCCAGCCTTCCAATGGAAATGGGACAACCCAGTTCTTCCCCACGAGGGCATCTTTTGCTGCCTGGTTTTTGTACAAAGGACCTAAGGAAGGAAAAATCTTGTGCTTCCTCCTCCAAGAGGAGCAGAGGAGGTGGAGCAGCAGAGGAATTCAAGCAGACAGGAGTCACAGTGACTCAAACACTCATCCAGCCACGCTGCACTCCCTGGCCTCACACCTCAGCACTCCCCTTCTTCTCCATGTCACGCTCATTTGTGCTTTATTTTAATTAAAAAACCCCAAGCAAACCAGAGCTTGTTGACAGAAAGTGTCACCTTTAAAAGAGTATCAGCTTTAAATGACCACAGCTTGTGCCTCACTATGTTTACAAACTGCTGCCCCAGGCTATGGAGGATTTTCATCTTCTTGGAACGCTGCTTAGATTAAGATCAGCTGAGAACAAACTTCCTCCCGAGCAAAACAAGGGTAGAAATCACCAAAAATACGGATCAGCAGGACCTCAGCAACATTTCCCAGGGGAAAAAACCTTCCTGCCTTTGAGATCAGTGCTTTTAGCAGCAAAGTCACCAAACCTCTTGTTCCCATTTGCTCCTCCAGCCCCTCGGATCAAACCCACAGTTCCACCACTTCACTTTTCAGAGCCCAAAGGCCTCGAATGCTGAACATTTCCCTGCCTGGCCCCGGGCAGGACTTTCCTGAAGGTGAGGTTGACCCTGGGGCCCAGCACCCTCCTGCGTGGGGGCAGGCTGTGGTACCAGTGCAGGTTGGTGGGGTGCTTCATGAGGAGCAGGCTGCCGTGGGCCAGCTGCAGGGTGATCCTCCCCGTGCCCGGCGTCCCTGCCTTCCCTCGGTGATCCCGGCGCCGGAACACGAAATCCCGGCAGGCCCCGAAGGACACGGAGGCGATGGGGCTGCGGGGAACCAGCTCCTTCTCGTCGTCCCGGTGCTCCCCGATGTGGTCCAGGCCATCTTTGTACCTGCGCACACGACTCGTTCATTAACCCTACCCTTAATTAATTATTGACAGATTAAATCGACTCCACGGCAATCAGCCAAATACTGCACAAGCTTTTTTTTTGTTTCAATTGGAGAATAAAAGGCTTGGTGCAAGTGGGAAGGGGCTGTACCTGTTGATGAGGACAAAGTTGAAGGTGTGCCCTGTTTCCGAGGTGACGCGCTCCCGGATCCGGGTCAGCACCGGGATCCACGGCCTGGGGTGGAATGTGACCCCAGAGTAAGTGTAGGACAAGCCAGGGTCTCCGTAGGTGACCTGCTTCCTGGGAATCTTGTGCCACGTGCCAAAGATGTGCAGTTTGGTCATGTCATCTGCATAAACAGGACAAGGGAAGGATCAAACCCAGTATTGTCCCTGCACAGCCCAACGTTCTCCTGGATCTGCAGCTCCTGGGAATCTCCAGACAACAGGAGTGAGGGTGCTCATGTCAGCCCCAAAGCTGTCATCCCTGTTCCCATGTTTTCTGTCCCTGCAAAGCTGGACACTGCCTTGCTATCCCCCTCGAATGGGATGAACAGCACCAGCACTCTCATCTCATATACTGCACCCCATATCTCATCCACTGCACCTCCAGCAAATTCCAGTCACCACTCCAGGATTATCCCTTGGCAAACGCTTTCAGCTGAGCAAAAGCAACCCCGCAGGATCAGACCTGCGTTCTTGGCTTCTCAGGGCCACACCATGCAAACACCAGGAGGCTGCAGAAAGCTCCCAGTGCCTGCCAGCTGTGCTCGGGCCCTGGGAATTGCTTGGGACTCACCCGGTTGGGCTGCGCAGGGAAATGCTTCACTGGGAAGGAGTAAGAGGACATGGACACAGGGGTGTTGAGGTTGGAAGGGACAAGTGGGGGTCACCCAGGCCACCCTCCTTCCTATGCAGAGTTTCCAAGAGCACTGTCAGGCCCTTTGAGAGGCCTCCGGAGCCTCCTTGGACATGCCATGCTCCGGCACCCGCACCGGGCAGGAATATACCTTCGAAATACTCCACCTCCCTCTCCAGCTCCTGAAAGATCTCGTCCGCCTCGGCCTTGCCGAAGAGGATGCGGTAATCACAGCTGAGCCCCTCGGCGCGGATCTCCCGCGGGAGGGGCCGCTCCGGGCCGGGCTCCTGCAGCCGCGGCCTCTTCCCGGCGCCGCCGCCGCCGCCGTCATCCCCCGCCTGCCCGCGGGGCAGTCTGACCACGAACCCGTCCATGGGCGGACCCGGGACCGGGACGGGGAGCGGGAAGGAGGGGTGGAGCGGGAGCCGCGATCCCGCGGGAAATGGGAGCGCGCGTCAGGGCTGGCCACGCCCCCACCCGGCTGGCCACGCCCCCTAGCGCACGCGCGCGCTTTTGGCGCCAAATCCGAGTCCCGCCCCCTCCCCTCAGCCGGTTCCCGCCGCTGCCGCCCCTCACTCAGCCCTCGCTCACCCCCGGCCTCCCCCGCTGCCCGCCCCGCTGCTGCCATGATCGGGCAGAGGACGCTGCACTCCTTCTTCAGCCCCGCGCCGGCCAAGAAGCGCGACCGCTCCCCGGAGCCGGGCGGCGATTCTGAGGTAGCTGAGGGAACCCGCGGCTCCGGCGGAGGGCAGAGGGGAGGGAGGAGAGCGGTCTGGCGGCGGCGCGTGTGTGCCGGCTCTGGGTGCGTGGGACGGGGCCTGGGGGCCCTGGCGGCCGTTTCTGAGGGGAGCTGGGGGGGCCCCATTTCCAAACCCCGGCGGCACGCGTGGCTGAGCTGCCAATCGAGCGGCCACGCTCCGCTGCCGCCCAATGGGCGCCGAGACCCTCCATGACGTCAGTGTTGCTAGGTAGAAACCTCCCATCCAGCCGCGGCGAGCCAATGGGGAGAAGCGGGCTTTTTCCCGCTGGCCAATAGCGGGCGCGCATTTGTGCTGTGGGCGGGGCCCGCGCAGGGCGGCAGCCAATGGGAGCGGGGGTTGTGTTTTGCCGCGGAACGGCCGCGTGCGGCGGGGCGGCCCCCCGGGCGGG